>JASANE010001261.1:0-92231 GCA_030248225.1 Trileptium ribeirensis
CGCTAGAACATACGGTACTAATTGCAGGAAATTTGAGCTTAAAAGCTCGAATTTCATGAGAAAATCGGGGCAGAAATCGCAGAGGGCTGACCTCCGAGTACTCGGAATGTTCAAGTTTGACGTCGGCAAGTTCGATTGAAGCCGACTCTCTCTAATGCGTCGTTCACATTAAGATGCGGTGCACTCACTGCGCACCAATACGCGATGAACCGCAGTGCTCGTTACACTGCAGTTGTTGTTACATTGCAATGACAATGTTGTCAGTCGCTAAAAGCTTCGTTCAACAGCTGATATTTCTGAACGATGCTTGTAGCGACTACATCAATTGATGTTACACTGTTGTAACGGCATTGTTTAAACTTGCACGCGTAGTGTAGCGACAATAAAGATTGCCGCACGACGGTGTAGCGAGGCATAATATCTTTGCACTACATCTGTAACAGAAATCGTAGTAGCAGTACTCTGGTCTAGCAATTATATAAGGATTTCGGATTGGCATAAATTAATAACCATGCGCTGCATTGTTTTTGCCCAGTTTAAACAGAGATAGCTGTCAAACTTAGAAAACGTACATACGTAGAAGTTTTGTGTTTATCTAAAAATTTTAGCTATTCGGACCCAGTTCCGAATGAATGCACGGTCATTCTATCGCCATTTATTATTATAATAATCCTTAGCATTTTAATAAAATACGGCTAATTATTTGCATGTGTATTTCCCAACACCTGATGAATTCTATTTAAGCAAAAATTCCTGTGTAGATTAATTCTTTCATAAATTTTACTTAATTTTTGGCTATTCCTCGCCGAAATCGTTAATCTTTCCTGCAAAAGAAATTTCTTTTATTAAATTGATTTTTATTTTTCTGTGACACACCAAAGAAATTAATTAATATACCTATATTTCATTTTTATATTACAATAATTGATACTCTATTGTTTATTGCTCTGTTTCTTAATTATTTTCGACATTTATTTTTACCTGTGCAGGATTTATGTATGAACTGTTTTACAGCTGAAGTGCGTCGTACGTTATATATGTAATTAATAAATACAGGCTCTTCACTAATTTGCAGCCGCAGCCTCTTCAAATATAATCGACCCACTTTCCATATGTATACATACTATTACAGTGTTTCCAAGAAATGTCATCATTTCTGGTGTGAAACTCAACAGGCCGCAAAATCTCAAACTCATTTCTGCAGGTTCGTTTGCTGGTAACGCGATGCAAACTTTTCTTCAAACATGTTTTATAGTTAATGGCTAAGGTGACTGAAAAAGAAAAACACCGATAGAAACGCAATTAGGTGCATTTTGGTATTCTAAAATCGCAATATCACAGCAATGCCTATTTAGATGACGACTGTTGTAATTTCATTATAATGGACGCCTCTGCACTGAGCAATTATATAATGAGGTTTATTGACAATATTATTTTTAAGAAATATATTACCAATAAATTGCAGTACATTACAAGTGCGCAATGTCCGTCGGAAATGAAGACGGTTTTGGCGGGGACAGGGAAGCACAGGCCGTGGTGGATGGGGTAAGTCCGGGGAGGTGCATTGGTGTCGATGAGAAGGATAGGGTTATTCCCTAAGGGTCGTATCCCCCAGCAACTCCACCCCGCCTGAAGGTGCTTGACCCCACTGTGCAAAATGATACTGAAACTTGCTAAAATAAAGTGTTAAAAATTGGTGTAAACAATATAGGAAATTAGGAAAAATTTCTCAAAATTGGGGTGTGGGCGGAAATTTCGACAACCGCCCCGAGGAGTCTCCCCCCTCCTGGGAGCATTTGCGCCTGCCCTAATACGACGGATCTTCGACACCATGATGGAGGGGTACTTTCTCAAAATTTTTAGATAATCATAATTTTGCTCAATTTCGCTAGCTTATTCCCCATTTTTAAAAATTGTTCCTTATTTTTGCTGAAATTTTCATTAATTTTTGTCAGTTTATACCAAGTTTGCCATATTTTCCCGAATTTTTGTCAATTTTATCAAAATTTAAAGTACTGTGAGGGTGCTCAGCCTTTGTCCATACTGTGAGGGTGCTCAACCTTTATCTAACATGTGAGTAATGTAGCAGTAGTACGACAGTACATATTGTACTATATGTATTCTCACATATTTTCTATTTGCATTGTATTTTCTATGTACATATGTATTTTCACATATTTCATCTATTTTCTATAAGGATTTTCACATTTAATATAGTTAATACAATTAATATAGTTCACATTTAATAAATTGGATAGTTTGTTTGATGAATAATCAGTCAAAACATTATGAGCTTAAATATAAGCCAATGGATGATTGTGACGAAGAAGTTTTGTTAGATCATGCAACATTATTATTATTTTTTGCGTTGACCGAGCGCAATTTTCATAGGCTTTCCAGTAGAATATTGAAGCATCTCAATACACACAGTGCAGTTTCATCTGGTTATATATCCTACTAAAGTGTTAAAATAACTCAGTTTATAAAATGTATTATTACAGATAAATTTCGCAGCAAAATCAAATTTTGCTGCCTTTCATTGCTACCCACCAATGCTATAACCAATTTGAGAGCACTATTAAGACTGCAGTTGAAACATATAATTTTACATCTCCGAGCACTACGTTGCGTGTATTGGTCTCAATTGTTACCCCAGTGTGTAGCTACTACGGTTTCTGTTACAGATGCAGTGCAAAGATATTATTCTTTGTTACACCATCGTGCGGCAATCCTTGTTGTCGCTACACTGTGCGTGCAACTATAAACAATGTAACATCAATTGGTGTAGTCGCTACAAGCATCGTTCACAACAGTGCAGTTGAGACACTGCGACGCTGCGGTGTTAAGGCAATAGGATGAGCGTTAGGGAGAGTCATCCAACGATAAAAGAGAAGACGCAGACGCGTCCAGGGCCGACCGCCCCGTGCTCCCTCACCTAGTACAACCGCTCAAGCCAGGATATAGGACCGGATAATTGATCTTCAGGACGCATACTGCCTGTGTGACGTACCCCCACCGAACCTCCTATAAAATAGGCCGAGGAGTCGGGATAAACAACTAAATCACCAGGCTCGCCGCTGGGGGTGGCCCAGAGATTGTCCAGGAAATCGCCTAGTGCTGTTTTCACGCTACGACCAACCCCCACCGCTCTGAATTTGATGAATTGTTCCTCCCTCCTCTTCTTTCGCTTCCCCGTTCGGTCAGTCGTGGTGTTGATAGGCAAAGTTACCTGAGACGACGACGTGAATCAATCTGTAGGCATAACGGTCGGATTTACTTCGAATAATACCCGCACCGTACTATTTTGGTGTTGACAGAGTGGAGCTCGCATAGTCAATCCACGCCGCTGTTCTTTCCCCTAACCCCGTCTAATGTCTATCACCGCGTATAAGAAATGGCAAGCTGATGAGCATTTTCTGAAGCACACTAGGGCCCCTGCTTATTGCGCCGCATAGTTTAAGAGTCGCTAACATTGAGCCGAAGCAGGGATAACCGCCCCTAGTCCGCGCACGCGCGGGTATCTGCACGCTCCGTTCATGTTTTCCTTTTTAACGCCCTATGCCCCATAGTCTGTCGAACCGAAGCGACCACCGCGAGCTACTACTAGGCTTCCCCGATTCGATTCACTTAGTCCGCCCCGATAGTCGTTCGGAAACACTCGTCCCCTCGATGAAATTTAATCATGTAAATAAACGTTGTATCATGAGCACCGAGTACAGTCTTACTTCATACCGAGACGATAGGATTTTTTTGTGGTTTGTCCGCTCGGACGAGCAGGCACTGCCCGCCATGGCTTGTGGGCGAGAATGTCCCAAGTACTAACGTGCATGGCCTTCTGTTATTCTTGCTTGATCGTTAGAACCGAAGAATAAAAGTACTAGGAGTTTACAAGCGAACTCAATCAGTATGACCTGCTAGCTCAAAAATTTACTAGGGATTTTCCTATACTTTTTGCTCTTATCAAACAGAAATTACCCTAGTCACATTACCAGTTCCCAGAACTGAAATTATTAGGAAGAGGCAGGCTACGCCATTGATCACCCGACGTTAAACTATCAGGGCTTGTCGGAACCCTGTGGGGCCACATAGGCTACAATGCTCTAGTACGGAGCATACCAGGATCTTAACTAGACAAAATAACTTGAGCTTCAGTTTTGTAGGGCAATTTTCACCTTTCACTTCAGCTTTTAACACAACTAAATTGAACCAAAGAACTTCCGATGAGTTTAGGATAGGGAATAATGGCCAAGCATCATGACCAGTGAGCAGCTGTCGGTGCTAGCCTCTCTGGGGGACCTCAGAAATCATACCAGAAACTAGACACGTGTGCAACCAATCGGGCGGGGTCCGAACACACCCCGTGAAGCGCGCCTGCGGCCTGCTAAGCTCCGTAGCTTCTTGGGTCTGAACAAGAATAGGGTTAAAATTTTTAGTATTCACGGTCCAACCTTGAGGTTACGATAGCCGGGGTTGTATGGGCATGGTGTTGGGAAGTTGCGCCATGCAGCTGCGTCCCATTATTACACTTGCATACAATAAACGAAATTTTAGGAATTTGTATATAATGCAGGTTATATTTTCAACAGTGCATATATTAGACCAATAATCTTAACACATATGATAATAACAGCTTTTGACCACAGAAAATTAAAGAATAACATCCTCATTTTGGGCCGTGACCTATGAAGCTTGATTTGTTAGCAGCCATTGTACGCAGTTATGGCTATTTGGAATAATGCTCTTTTTCACTTTACTATGTAGCAGAAACAGCTGTCATGGACAGGAGCTATTTGAATATTTTAAAGGCAAAATGTAACATGCAACACAATTTTTGAACCAACAGTATTACAGCTAACCAAAAGTTGCACAAGATATCCTGCGTGAAAAGCCAGCTACAGCAACTTTAACTCCAAATACCTTTTACCTTCGTGGGAGTATAATGCCACAGGAGTTATAACGTCTAGATGAAGATTGGCTACAAGACACAGCGGTTAATGTTAAAAATACCTTAACACCGACGTGGATGTTTATTCGCAAGCTTTTTTGAGCAGCATATATAAGAGGTCATAAGTTTCCCAGCTATGAACGCGTAGAAATGCCTGCACTTTCTGAAGTGTCATGCAAGGTGCTTGTGCGATCTCATTATTATCTTATATTTCATAAGTTTTCAGTTAAACAATATGTACTGTTTTGAAGAGCTTTTTCACAACATTGCTAACCTTCACGTATGCACAGGTATTTAGTATGCGAAGATGACACAGAGCGAGCAAGTTTCATTTGTAACTTGTCATTTTGAGTAACCGGCCATGCAGTTTTTGATGTATTGACCACCTAGAGCCTCTGGAACGCTGGACCCATTGAAAAGCCTGAAACTTCGTCAACCGTAATCCCATCGATATTAGTTAACAACGCATGAAGCACTTGTGCTGGTCTTTAGATAACCAAACCATCGTATCCAACCAACCGAAAAACCTATAAACAAATCCTGATGTCCTAGTACATACGTAAGCTACTGAAGACAGACTATATTCTGGAAATCGGGTTCAGTGACGCTAAATCCTTTGAAAAGCTACGAAAAGAATGAAATGTACGTGCTGTACTTAACGTAGCCAAACCATTACATTCAGCGTCCTGAAAACCTATATATAGGCCATTTTGAAAATTGGGCTCGTCCACCGTAAAACCCTTGAAATCCCATGACAAGATATAACAAAATCAAGTTAGACTTTAGCTAACATAGCCGGCGTATACAACGTTCCTAACAACCTAGTAGACACTATATCTGAGTAAAAACTCGCAATAAAACATGTTGAAATTTGAAAAATCGATAACTCTTGCAAATGCTTAGCGAACTATATTTGGGTCCATCGCGGCCCAGGAAGTGGTCCCACAAAAATGATCTTCGTCGAAGTGTTAGATATCGATGAGCTGATTCGATACGCAGCATGTATCGCGAGATATGGGCTTGAAATGCTTGTATTTGTATGACCAGATTTGGCAAAGAAACCTTAAAAGCACGTTTCGCCATTTTTACTCGGTGCGTGCGGTCGGTATTTTTAGCGTTAAACTAGGGGGCACATCACTATAACTTTTATCGAAATCCATCCATTTGTAAAATTGCGGTTTCAGTTGTACAAAATATAGTTATCATTTTGAAGAATCACCTGAAACATGCTTTTTCTGATGTATATGCAATCCTACAACCAATGCAACTCTAAACCTATTTAAAAACCTAAAACCTCGTCGACCAAATCCCATCGAAAAAATTGGCAACACATCAAGAACTTTTGGTGATCTCTAAATAACCTAACCATGGTATTCGTGCAATTCTTGATGCCATAGTACAAACGTAAAGAACTGAAAACAGGCTATATTTTCTAAATCGAGCTCATTGACCTTAGGTCTTTGAAAATGTATGAAAAAATATATAATATCGTGCTTTACTTAAGGTATTAAAATCATTACATTCAGCTTTCTGAAAACCTATAGATAGGGCATTCTTAATGTCCTGAACACGAAACTTAACAAAACAAACCAAATCAGTCTGCATCAGTCGGGTTTGTCCACCGTGCAAGCCTTGAAATCCCGTGAAAATATATAATAAAGTAATTTGGACTTGAGATAACAAAGCCTTCGTATCCAGCATGCTTGACAACTTAGTAGACACTCTTTCTAAGTAAAAACAAGCAATAAAACATATAGAACTTTGAAAAATCGATATTTCTGGCAAACACTCAACGAATAATATATATTTGGGACAATAGCAGCCCAGGAGGTGGTCCTACAAACTAATATCTTCAGCGAAATTTTAGATCTCGGTGGGTAGTTGGGGTCAGTGCTGGTCGAGATTTCAGCTAAGCGCACATCGTCATCACTTTTATCGAAATCCATCCGCCGTAAAACGAGTTATACGTGACAGAAACGACAAAAAATAATTTTCACGATTTTTTCATAGCGCACATCCTCATCACTTTTATCGAAATCCATCCGCCGTAAAACGAGCTATACGTGACAGAAACGACAAAAAATAATTTTCACGATTTTTTCATAGCGCCCTCAGGGGAAACTCCGCTCGCTTCGCTCACTCCGTTTCGGTTATATAGCACGGCATTTATTGTGTATCGGAACATATATATTCGTATTTTGCACGAATGCATCAATCAAGTATCTTATACACCACATTCATGAAGAATAGTAGTGAAAAATATGATGATGATAACAAATTATAGCATTATGTCCAGACAAGTTTGAAGTCCGAGGTTAGTCGTTCCTCTGTGGGAATGGCGGGCGGCCTTCCGCCTCGCAGACGGGAGACGGAGTGGTCGGCGAGGAAGTGTTTAAGGAGGGCGCCTTCGGCGCCTATGAGTTGGCCGCTTGCGGGGCCGTTTGAGGGGGAGACTGATTGACGCACATGACAGGGAGCGGGTCGGCACTTCGGGTGGAGCGCCGTGTAGGGTATAACTCCATACACCTGAGTCTGTATGAGTATAAAAAATATTATATTCCAACGCGAAATCAATGAATAAATGGTGATCTGTTTTAACCCGATCCGATATTCATATCATTGAAGATCGCTATAAACGATTATACGGTCCTAGAACTACAATTCTGTTACATTGTATTTTCATTTGTTATATTAAAAAGATATTTTCAGGACACACATGATATATATAATTGTAAGTGACAGTGAAAATATCTAATACCCGGATAACCCGACAAGTCGGATAACCGACTTTGGATACGCTGTTGCCTGGGTAACGGTGCTTATGCGTAAACAGCCTCTTAGAAAACTTGAAAAACCCCCGATATCTTAGAGAAACGGCCATCAGATAAAGGAAGGACCATTAGTATGACAGCAGTGTCATTATGCTCTTCGACAAAATTTCGATAACACACTCTCTGTAATGTCTATTGAAACTTATGCTATCTAATTCGGAAGGTATACATATCTGCTATCATGGGTAACATATCATGTAATCCATATTTTTTATGTTCTTAGCCCGTTATACCTTAGTCCAATCCATAGGAAATTGAGACCATAACCGCTTCACAAACATTACTATTTTTGAATGGTGTTTCAGGTTAAAGAGCAATAAACTGGATCAGTATCGGCGAGCAGCGGTTAGTTTGCTGCATTCAGCGTCTTTTGATCTCACAAGAAATGTACAATACGTGCTCATAGGGGTTACCGCCTTGAGTGCCGAATACCAACACCTCCCCCGAGAGACCGCCTACCCCGCCTCCATTCCTCCGACAGGTCACCTGACCCCCACCAGAAGTCCTACATTTCTCCAAATCCAATGTGATTTTCGGGGCGCCGAAGTCGCACTGCGCCCAACCCCGCTCCTATCCCCTGGTAGACCGAAGCCCCCCGCCCCCGCTGCCCCAGCTACCTCCATGGACCTCGGCTTGAGAATACATGAAATTCACCCATTACAAGAAGACTTAATTGCTGAAACGTTAGCAGCGAAATTTTACGGGTATTTCGAAGCATTTCAATAAAGCAAAATTATATCTCAATATTGAGTTCAATAAATTGAAAAACATTTTCTACGCTGAGCGTAATCCACCAAAATATTTTTATATAAATAGAGATGATTTCTTGTTTATAAACGCAGACCTTGTGGAACATTTTCAAATAGCTGTCTTCCGTAACACTTTTTTCATTGGTAGTGACTGTTTAGGGACAGCATACACTATCGAACAAACATCTCAACTGTAATTGGCCGCTCAAACTTAACACGTAATCGGGATGAACGCTTCTAACTCTTTTATAATGACAGATTCAATAACATGATTTAAATTATGGACCTGTCGTTACACATGTTCTTGACTTTCGGGCACATCTTATAGAATTTAACCAGTTTGTTTAGCACAGCACATCTCGGCGATATACCCAATATACACAAACGAAGTTCTTAATAAATACTGGTTCAATGAATAAAGTTTTTTTATATAGCTACGTAAGCTATACGGTTCTTAGGTCACTATTTAAAGAGAGCTTCGTCTCACTTATATTGTTTGAGCGATTGTGATGATGTCAGTATTTTCGTGCATTTCGGGTCTCATAGGCTATTTTAAAACCTATGTAGACCGAGAGCTGCATAGAACAAAGGTAGCCGCTGTTAATGTTAACAACTAGTCATAGCACCTTTTCAGAGCTTAAATTACTTTATAATATGATACCAATGCCGATATATCTTCAGCAGCTGTGGAGATTAGAATTTTTGCATATTTGGGATCTAATGGGCCGTTTTAAAACACATTTTTACTTAGCCGTGTAACATTGCGTCGATACGCTATAAAGAAGTTTAAATAGTTTTCAAAACAAGCCCAATGCCACATATCTTCAATGATTATGGGGATATTTACGTTTCATTGTATCTTGTTTTGTCTGACCCCTTTTGAATCTGACTGGACCTATTTCTAATCTTCGCTAGAGTCGACCGGACGTTGCAAATTTTAATTCCAAAAGAAAGGTACAAGAAAAAATTCACAACCCAATAGTCATAAATTTTGTAATTCTTCGGTAACACTTAGAATTCAACTACTGTTGAATTTAGTTTCAATCACATTCGACTGCGGTACAGTCAAAAATTTGAGTACAGTGACGTTTAAAAATTTTGATTATTTAGTTTATACAATATTATATAAACTGTAACAGTGAAGCTTAAAGACCGACTCTGGTTTTGAAGCAACCGATGTCTAGAATTATGATATAATGTAAAGTGATTAAAAACAAAAGTAGACTTTCTCCCTAAAATTTGTAGACCACAGCAGCATTGTGTTAGCTGACACAACAAAAGAGGTTATTTTCTTGTATGATTCGCGATAAATGCTATCCCTACACAGCTAGGAACCGACATGTCCAACAGCGGTGCACCTGTCCAATTTGTGGATGCCTAAAAGCTTGCATGGCGGACAAGACCAACCTTGCTGGCATATTATGCTGCACAACGTTCGTAAAGGATATATTTTAAACGTATGCTATGATAAATTTTGATTAATACATTGCATTATCAAAATTTGCATTTCGAGCGCTGACGCACAAGTGTTGGTCGCCGCAACATATCCAATTCTAAAAACTTGCCTGAAAGTCACGTTCATTAGCCATTGATCTACCTCAGAGTAATAATTGTTCGAACCATAAGGCTCCTCGCATAGCGACAAACAATAACGCAAGTACAATTGTGCTGTACACCATGAATTTGTAGAACGCATTAAACCGTAATTGGTTAACATCGCACAACTACGGGTGTTAAAGGAATAATCATTTCGATATCACAATTTACAAAGGATTTAGCATATTTATTAACAAGTAAGGATTTGCTAACATTTACATTACAATTTACACAGCATTTCAGTTCTTTATTACAAACGAAACTAGATCTTTTTTGCGTCTCCCAAAGAGTATCATTTCTTTGTAAAGTATTCATAAGACACTATTTGATACGGAATCAAGATACTGTTGCCTCTATTTTTAGCTTCGTCGTTGCAATATACCACTATATTGACATATAGTTTCGCATCATCAGCGAAGGTCTTGGGATCAGTAATAATAATACAGCTTGTAGGGGAGATCATTTTACCTAACACGCACAAAGAATGTTCTCACTGCCTTGGGAAAACCTTGACATGACGTTGTGGATATTTGAAATTTTCTTAATTATTTTAACACGAAATGCATTGCAGAGAAGAAAAGCTTTTTACTAAATGCTTTTTAAAATAAGGGTGCTAAGTTTGATAATTAGTGTATAGCTTTCAAGTGTGATAGAGTGTGTGAAATTATAATATAATGTCCATTGATTTTCTGGTATATAAAGAGATATTCGTCCAGTCCGTAACATATCCAAGTATCTCTATTTTTAACACGAAGCTATGTTGATTGGACATATTTGTTAGTATTTATACATGATGCACAGTGACCACTGAGGCCACAAATGTTTCAATTTTTAATACAGTGAAGAGCGTGCCTATTGGTCTTTCCCCTTTCACTGTACATATATAAATTATCTCGATGTTTTAAATGTAAGGACTATAGAAGTTCTGTGCCAACTCCTTCCCGCTTGATGTTTGTCAGCACTTGATTGACTTTGTCGGTCGTTCACTTGATTGACCCTCGAGTTTTCAGCTTGCCACTATGCTTGGGTCCATTAGCAGTATTTCGCAGGCCAATATCTCGCCCAAGTGCTAAAGAAAATTTACGGTGTTTGTGAAGTGTGAAGCTGAATACGTATGAACTTGATTAGATGCTTCACGGGAATCGTTGGGTTTCTATAATTTTGGGGTCATATGTTCAACCTGAAGCCCATACGTCTTCTGCATTGGTAGGAGAGGACGACGCGCTAAAACATTCAGCTGGGCACAGAAAGCTAGCTACTATAATTTCGCGGTTAGAGCATGCAAAGCCGCTACAAAACCACTACACCTTTGGAAAGACGAATTGGATCACCATTTATATCCTAGCCCATTCGTCTTTCTAATTCGTTTCACCATGGAAAAAATCATAAAGATTGCTACAGCAGTTACTTAATTTACTCAAACGTTGCGCTGCAGCGGAACAATTAATGGTAGCTATTACCATGGGTAAACCCAACGGCAATAATGCCAATTTTTAGCGAGATAGACGATAGAGCATAGAAAATTTTCAGTTTGGAAATATGAGCTTACAAAACTGAGGCGTTTGCTGCGATATTTTCGAATGAGGAGCGGAGCTGGTGGTTAAACCTGGCAAGTGCTCAAGTTGGGTCATTCTATTTGACACAACTATACTCAGGCAAAACACGAAAAAAATCAAATTTTTATGTGTTGAGTATTTTTTATCTTAGCGTGTTAAAACAGTGCTGATCTAGCTTACACATACGTATTTTATGCATTGTGCATGAAGCATGAGAACCACATGCACGTGACATCCATATAAAATCCACATATCTTTTATACTCCACCATTATGTTGGATGGTGATGAAAAATAAATTGTTTACTTGTTATTATAACATGTAATAACGTAAAACATCCGGGCAGCAAATTCACCGGAAAGATATTTTAAAGTTTGCACAGTCATCCTGTTTATTTTAGTGCTTTCTTAGCTTTCTTAATTCCGCTGCAAACTATTCACCATAGTGCGAACATTCGCAAAATTTAAGAAAACCTATTTATTTTCTTTAGTTGCTGGTAAGATATCTGTCGTTTCTGGTAAGCGCCGGAATAGATATATCAAATTCATTTTTTGCAGCAAGCGATTGATCAAGTTGTACAATTCTACACGGAACTCCTTAAAGCTCGTGGAATTACACGTAACACAACAAATCCGTTTGAGTAATCTATTTTCATTCCATAATGTTAATGGTTTTATACTTCTGCAGTCGCGCATGCATATTGTGATATTATTAACATAACACAAAACAATACCAGCGCAACTTAAAGATAGGAGTCGCAACTTAAATTTAGTGTTTTTTACCAATAATTTACCATTTTAAGTTACAAATAAACAATCTCTGTAGTAATCGTGACTTTGAAGCACGAAATGCATTTTACAACTAAAGTCATTAGATTATGCATATATCCCGGTATGTCTCAGTTTTTTCATTTTTAATCTTCCGCAAAGGCATGCTAAATATTTGAACGTTAGTAAACCATCTCTTGGTTACGAACCGTAATCAGCCGGTCCCAAGCCCTGATCCAGATGTTTTTGCTAGGGTGGTACGGTGGTGGGGGTCGCCCGCGTAAATGGCAACTTACAAGTAACCACTGCCGCAAATGGTTAACATAGAAAGATGATTGCTTCGAAATTGCTATTTGGAAAGAAATACTTTTATTAAAAGCGTTTGTGGGCAGCCACATAGACATAGACACACTGCCGCGCCGCTGCAGGGTAAACTAAAAATACGAAAAAGTAATGGACGTAAACGCGAGAAGCTACGATTGATTGTTTGTGTCACAGCTGTCTCGTTTGTGCTCAAACCTATTTGATGCAGAGGCAGAGTCGTGTAAGATTTATAGGTTTTCGAACTTTGGGACTTTAAAAAACAGCAAATTAATAACCAGCTGTTCGTGCAATCTAGCATGTAATACAAATATGGCTACTCAAGGAAATGTTTTGGTGATTCCTGTGCCGGGGTTGTAAATCCGTTTTGGTTTACATTTATCTTTAGATATGGGATTAAATGAAACGTTAAGCGTTAATCATCATGCATCATGTCATTCTGATTAAGTAAATCACAGCCACCCGTGTTGAACACACGATTGACCTCGCACCACGGATATTAACGCTGTTACATTCGAATGCGACATTCGAGCAAGAAAATCGCCCTGATTTTGAATGAAACTAATGCGCTAAAGATGCATATATTAGATTCTTTCAATTTCAGTGCGATTTCCGAGGTCGTATGGAGACTTTGAGTCCAACAGTGTTACTAGTCGCGTTGCCCAGCTGATAGTGTGTCCGGCACGAGTACTTGTGCTCACGCCTAGTCTGCATTAATTTACGTACAAAGACCAACTATATATTTTACGTGTTCAAATGTTTTGTGTTCCAGTGAAATTTATGTCATTTAAACTGTAAATATTGGTCAGATTGTGCAAAAATCAGCGATCAAAGAACAGTTAACATAATGCTATCGTAGTACATCAGACAAAAAATATAAAGTCTTGCATTTAATCTGTGATGTATATATGAGAAACTTGGCAACCGAATTGTTCTGGCGGAATCATTACGTAAATCTTGGGGAGGAAGAGGTCTGGGGTTTCTGATGTTTGCCCGTAAAAAGGACCGATAACCGATCTAAACCTATTATCAAGCACGCTGCAACAGATTGCGGCAGAAATTTAAAATGAATGTCATCCCGATTTACCCGATATAAATGTGTTTGTATATAATGCAGATCTACCATAATTGATCAAATATACAAAAATCACAGCACACAATTTTACTATTTTTAGCCTTTAGGTACAAAATCAGCTGTGAGGCAAAATCTAACTTTGTATAGCAACAAGATTAACTAATGTAATGCATTTACAATGGCTTTTCGCTTAATTTTTCGGTTTTAAAATTTGCAAAGATTTCGTTAACTTTATACAGTTACAATTACAAATTTCAGAATGTTTTGCCATAATTGCATCCAGACGGAAAACGTGAGTAAATGTTTTTACTTTTATGTTTATCCTGCAACGGGAGTACTGCAACAGAAATTTGCTAAAACTGCGATCGCCTTGATAACGCCAACATATAAATAACGGGTTGATATATTTTTACAAAATATCCCAACGCTTAAGTTTTATGCGACACTGTTTTCCAAATTCACAGCATTTAGCAACGAATATGCGTTGACGCATGTGTGAAGGGTGTCAATGTTATAGGATTCGTGAGCCGAGCAAAACTATCCCTGTAGCGTGTGTCAGCTAATGGGTGAGTGAAACAAGTTTTAACTGCTTTGCGGTTGACAGGTACGTTTCCTAAAACAAGATATGTGCTATAAACCTTATACTATACTAACGATATTGCTATAGCACATGCACGTAGATAGAAGAGTGCGGGGGGGGGCGACGCCCCAGAGATTGTGTTTGCTTCCTATGATAAACAGTTGAAAAATATTTGTCATACATTAAACCACGGAATAGCACTTCATTTGCAACTAACAGCTGTAGCTTGGGCAATAGAATATGTTTCTCCTACTAATTAGTTGTCTAAATATTTAATACAGATGTTTCCTCCTCAAAGTTTAGCATAGACTGTGTAACTTTTACGTAACAGAACATTTTATAAATATAAAAAAAATTTCGCACCCCATTAAACCCGTTTGCCCTCTCCTCAAATTGCATCGCCCCTTAAACATAGAAATCTGGCTACGCGCCTGCTGTTTCAGTAGTGCCACTTGTAGTTATATATTAGACTTCTATGTAGAATTCGCAAAACGTTCTAAATATTTAACTTATCAGTCCTACCAGCATTTGTCTAATAGATTTTACTATCATGATTTTCACTATAATCTTAAGAGTATATAATACATATGTTTTTTTAAAAATGAGAAGATATTAATGCTAATTTCGAACAGATGTTTTAAAATTCTGATGTTCATAGTGTACCATGTATATCATTGCGAACGTATCTACTGGACCATACTGCAAATGAAGCTGTACCTCACCTATTAACTTATGGCATCGGTCATTCTGTACAGAAGAATGTAAAGTAAACAACAGAAGAACACTTGGAATATTACAACAAATTTTTTTCCTATGCGTAGTAGAGTTGTTGTCTTGCTGGGACAAACCAGCATATATTTAGCCTTTCCGGGCCCATCTTCAACCGTTTTGGGCTCTATAAATGGCAAAATCATGCGAAAAATAATGATGCAGTCCAGCCATCAAACCAACGTCCAGAGTTTCATGTTCACTTCAGTCATCCACGATGGATTTTCGATAATATCAATTCTCAATGTAATATAAAAATTTGAGTTTCCAATGCTTTAAAATTATCAACGATATTGCCGGGAAGCTGCAGCAAACTTCAACGCGCCATTGGACAATGAATTTTTGTTGGAGTATTACATTTCAGGCTTAAAAATTTATCTACTAAAGTGTATATAGCTAATTACGATATGTTTAGGATTACTGCAAAAGTCTGAATAAAGTACCAAAGCGAGCTATTTACGACGAAAAGGTGCAACCAAACTATTTGTTGTACATTTTCGTAGACGAAAACCAGACTTGTGCAGAAAACACACTGGCTACGGCAATGAAGTTGTGCTCGATGTAAGTCTATTTCAAAACTAATTGCAAAATACCGTTGGGTTTTGTTAGTGCTCCAAAGTACACAGAAAACTCTTTTGTGCATTAAATCCATCAGGATTACGGAAAGGAAGATACAGGCCTAGAGGAACCAGTGGTCGGGGGGTGGGCGGATGTATCCCGGGGGAACAAAGAGTCTTCTTAGTGAACAGTTTGCCCTGAGGAAAATAGGGGAGCAGGGATAAATCCCTTTTTCTGGCTAAAAAGTAATGTCTAATTGCTAACCTTCCAAAGGCTGTACCGATTTGGCCCCAGTGTTGGAATTGTGTGAAAATGTATGTTCGTGCAGTCCGCACATCTGTGTTTTACAGCATTATTGACCTCTGAGTGTTAACAAATATTTATTACTTATCTTTCATGTAATTTGGGATTGTTAATTTGTATACTTTTTCTTTTGGCATCCATAACTCAATTTACAACATCCAATCGTCATCCTAGACGATTCTTGAGTCAATGCACGCAATATATACCTAAAATCTGAAGACTGACTTTACCCTAGAAATCGGGTTCATCACCCTAAACCCATTGGAAATCTATAAATAGGCATGAAATATTCATGTTAGACTCTAGATAACCTAATATTAGGGGTACATTCTGCATAGAATTGAACTTCTATTACGCAGCGTCTACAAAAAGTTGTGTGTACTTAGTGCACATTGCCGCAAATATTAAAAAACTGCTACAGAAGTGTATAACTTTTCGAAACAATGCTACAGAAACTGTGTCACTTTTAGAAAAACTGTTACAGAATCTTCTGTCACCTTTAGAAAAGTTGATAAACAGCCCGTGTCACTTTTAAAAACTGTTTCATAAATTGAGCCACTGTTATGATATTGGCACAATTTGGTAGCACTATTGCAAATAATTGCTACACATTCTATCCATTTCTTTCAATCTTATACAGATAATTTGAGCCTTATAGGAAGCCTAACTTGCAATGCTGGTGCCCGTAGAACACCAAGCACTGAGCTTTTCATTTTTCTAACGTTATAACGTTCGGACCATAAATGTGACATGGTCCAAACTAGTGTCTACCAAAACAGGCTTAAACAGGGAGAGGGTGGTTTCATCTATAATTCTCATCTGTAACCACCACTAACTGGCGTTATGTATCATACTTGTCTTATAGGAGTTAACGGCACTATAAATTTTGCCTGTCACAAAAGCTATAATTATAGGTATCCATAGAGACAGTAGGCGGATATCGTTGTGAGCTTCTGAAAATTTTGGGAAAGCTTTCAAATACTGAGGAATATTTGGGAAAATTAGAATAATCATGCAAAAGTTTGGGAACCTTTTAGAAAAAACGGAGCAGATTGCCAAAATTGGGGAAATTTGTGAGCTCCTAAAATTTGGACATTTCGCCACGCAGCCTGGCACACACCTTGAATCGACGCACCTCAGATTTCTATGCTGTACTAGCGTATCGGAAGGCACAGATCCATCAAACAATTTTCCATTCGATGCCTCTAGCTACATTTATAATCTACAACGTTAGGGCCCCAAATAGCCAATAAAATAAGCTTTCTGCAAGTTCTGTGACAATCTGGGCAGGAGGTCATGTGTAGCCCGCGTGAGTCCTAACTAAGATTGTAAGCTAGAGTTTGTTACATTATGCACAATTTGAGCCAAGTCGAATTTCAAATCGTAGCACGTACTAACGATACTGACGTGTCTCCAAATTAAATTTATTCCACCAGATGAATAGTTACCACACACATATGTCATAGCAATAAACAGTGCAATTACATCGATCAGAACAGTAAAATCCACCAACTGTCTAACACAATAATTGTTCCAAATCTCTTTGATCTCCGATAGTAGATAGAAAATGCTGGTTTTACCCCCCCCCCCACATATGTGGTGGTGAGTGGGGTGGACATATGGTCTTCAAAAATTATCTCTCTTAATACAACTGACATTGCAACCTAACTTGATTAATGATCAAGTGTGGTGACACAAGCAGCAATGGGGCGAAGCAGAAATTAAGCTGATCAAAAAAATTTTTCTGACTAAACAATTCACGTAAGAAATTGTATTGTGTGCGGTTATATAATATATATGTGGGGTTCTTTGTGGAGGTATAAAATATAAATGTGGGTGGTTTGTGTTGGTATATAATATATATGTGGGGGTATATAATATATGTATGTGAGGTATATAATATATATGCGGGTACTTGTGTGGGGGTATATAATATATATGTGGGGTGTATAATATATATGTAGGGTTTTTGTGTGGGGTGAGATATGGTGAACAGATGATTCCAACTCATATAAGAACTAACTTCATCGCGTTTTCATCAATAGCTTCGTTTTCCATCTGTTTCTTTCAAATGGCTGCACAGTCGTTGGATTTATATATTGATACGGATATATTTACCGGGATGGATCTTCCGTCACCGACACTGTTCCGGGAGGATCGTCTGGACGCGTCTTTGAATCAAATGGATAAGAGACGCGTCAATTTGTGGATCGCGTGTACGACCAAATGGACGACTGTAACGATTTCAACGAGGATCGTTACTGGAGCGTATTGACAACCATCTTATCGCTCGGTATCCAGAAAGTACAACAACTCGTTCGAGGTAGATTCAACGATAGGTGGTAGATTGGTGACAACGCTGACAAAGTAATTCAGAAGTTGAAGCGACAATACTACGATGAATGTGACGCTTGCTTCAACGATCAACCAAGTCAGGCGGCTCATATGGCGTTTGGTGGATGCACGGAATAGCCCAGATACAACCGATGTGACATTATTGATGCATGTACAATACTAAACATTGAATTTCATGAAAAAATGTATACTGCTATTATTGATAAACTGTATTAAGTTTTTAATAAAACATTTCATCCTTGCCAAAGGAATCATCAGACGGCTTAGGGGCTACCGTTATGTTTTTTTCATTTTACTTCAAATCAAACATATTACACAATTTAATAATATTATTATAATAATCAACATACAATATAGGGTATGACAATGATCATTCGTGCAATGACTGTTTAAAATTGTTTTCATTCTTTGTTATAAATTCGACTGCTTTGATAATCGCCTGCCGTTTTCGTTGAATCCGAATCAAATTGTTCTCCTCTTCCGATCGCCCATCGATATAATCTCCTGTTGCTTGACATTGACGTCTAAAATCATTCACCTTTGCTTGCCAATAAGCAATTTCTGCATGTAGATATACATTGCGCACATAGCGTTCCATTATTGGTACGCTTCGCGAATAGTGATTCCAAAGTATTGCTGACGAAGTACTTTATCCAAATCATATGTTGCGAGATGTTTCATAAACCTCGCTTACATATAATGGTTGGTGAATGTATATCTACGATAAATACCAACCGCTCGTACCAGTATAAGTCGATGTTTATAAGGAATTGATATCTTGGTAAATAAATGTTCAAATACATCAAATAGATAAATTATCTGTGCGCTCCATTTAAGACCTTCCGGTGGTTTCAATCGAACGTTCAAATGAAGATTTGAAGATGTTTTATTAATCCATAGAATATTGTAACCGTTTGATGGGTTCCACTTTTCACTTGAACCGTGTGTCCAGTCTTCGAAACACACAGTTTTCGTACAATTTTGGATTTTACATATATCGGTACGCTTTACACTTAAGAGTAATATAACCGTCTCACCAACAATTGTTATAAGTAATGCAACATATAATGCAATAAAAGGTTTTTATCCATACTTAATACAAATGTATCTTTAAACCTTTTAAGACATTTTATACCAAAACACTTCCCTTTTTTCGCTAATATGTAGTTCAGAGGTAAACTCTCCCATTGCAAATATCACAATTGCATGTTTCAACTCTTCTACAAAATCTATTGATAGTCTTACCTGTCCATCTGATGGGTTTGAAATATAATTACAATCACTACTGTGATCCTTATTTAAATCTATACAAAATATTTGATATCCTGCACCATATCTAAACCCAACTTCAGACAAACCTAAGTTTTCACTTCTACCATTTAACGCATATAATGTATTATGAAACAGTCTCCTTTCATTCCCAGGTTTACACGGTAGAGAGATATTGCATGGGTATCTGTCATCATTCATAAATACTGTAAAGCTATTCATATCAGGTAGACTTAGCTTAAACAGGTTTTATTTTGCTGCACTTGTGTTCGCTTCCTGTGTTATTCCCCAAATGTATATTCTTCGAGGTAACACACCATCAAAAATTGTCCAATCTACGTTTTGTATACCTTTATTTACAGACTATGTATTTATTTTATATCTTATTGCAGGAAGTATAACCGCTCCAATTCTATTTTGAATTTCAAGAGCTTCTTTTGTTAATCGTGCTTTAGGTATATAGAGTTTGAAATCATTGATACGAAATTAAAATTTATTAGCTGGTTCATGCAATAGTATTAGAGATGGTGTACTTCGCGTAAATTTAAATTCCAATTTTGTTTTTGGTGGTAGGTATTTGGGAGTTAAATGTGCATCGATAATTAGTGGAACCCGTATTCCGTACCCCCAGGGGTACATATTGTACTCAAATATCCCTATACATTTACCACTATGTAGCCGTATGTTGTACCCCTACGGGTACGTATTGTACCCATATATCCCCTACATTTACCACTGTATACTCCTGTTGTACCCCTATTCTGTACCCCTACGGCTACCTATTGTACTCATATATCCCTATACATTTACCACTGTGTACCTATATTCTGTACCATACGGGTACGCATTGTACAAGTATATCCCTTACATTTATCACTATGTAGCCGTATGTTGTACCCCTGTCTACCCCTACGTGTGCGTATTGTACTCCTACAGCGGAGGTAAATCGTTTTCATGCACCCATGAATTCATTGATTTATTGTATCCAAACCACTTTACAAGGTACTCTATTTACGTTTGCGAATAATTTTCTCAATTTTATACGAATCACCCACTACTTTAACGTTCTGCAGCTCTTGCTTATAAAATCTTCCCAATATAGTTTCCTTATTTACATCTTCAAGCTCGTAATGAGGATTGAATTGTAGTTGTTTACTTATTGTAAACACTTTGCGCGACCACAACTTGTTAAATCAACGTTCGAAAGGAGGTCGTTCAATTGAAACACGTACAATATCACCTAAATTAAATTTATATCAAACATCCACATCTTGTGCTGGAGATATCCTTTCCCGAATTTCATCCTCAGTATCAACCCTTAGAAGGTGTGAAACCATAACTGCTTTCAGTATTATTATAACTTTCTACAAGTGATTGAAGATTATCAATATATCTACGGGAATTGTTTGCTATTAAATATTTATATATTTTTGATTTCAAAGTACGTATAAAACGTTCGGCAATACTTGGTTTTGTTTCCTATTCTCAGCAGTATAAACGTTTATACCATTTTCCTTGCAATAATCATATAACAGGTTATTTACAAACTCTTTACCATTATCTGTTTGAAAATTTTGAGGTTTAGTTTGTTCAAAGACTGATTTTAGTGCATTTAGAATAGTAGAAGCTGATTTATTGTTAAAATTTTTTTATTATTTTATGACTATCGGTTGAAATGTTATTAATTTACAACGTATTAATTACTAGCTATGTAACTAAAACTTATTAGCTATGTAACTTAACTTTGTTTAAGTAGCAAAAAGGAAATCAGAATATAAGAAAACCTATAAGTATAAATTTTCATTATTTTATAACTATTGGTTGAAATGTTATTAATTCATAATCTATTAATTATTAACTACGTAACTAAAATTATTAGCGATGTAACTTAGCTTTATTTAAGTAACAGATATGAAATTAAAGTTATTAGAAACGTATAGTTATGAATTTGTATTATTTTATGACTATTGGTAGAAAAGTTATTAAATTATTGCTTATAAAGTACTAACTCCGTAATTATAACTTATTAGCTATGTAACTTAGCTTTATTTAAATAGTAGAAATGAAATCACCGTAGTAGAAAACTTATAGTTATGAATTTTGATAGTTTTGATAATTACTAACGAAAATTAGTAGCAATGCATTACCCATACCGAAAAGCTAGGAATATGAAATTTTGCTTACTTCTTTTTGCAAAAAAATATGAGGTGAACTTCCCCCAAATGTGTGAAAAAATGATAACCTCAGAATGTTTGAATAATGATACGAATAACATAGAAAATAAATTACACCAGATGGGACATTAAGTGCTCACAGTAATGTAATCCACGGTAACGTAATCCACAAAACTAGAAATAATGATTATCGTTCACATCATCATGGATTTTGGTTGTTTAATTTCGTTTTTTTGCTTTAGACATGGGTTAATGATTGGACTTTCTGACCATTACCTAACTGGTCATACTCGCCCCACCTTGGGATTAAAAGAGTTGGTTCTTCAACCCTCTTTTGGGAGCTATAGCGGTTACGGGGAATGCTATCTCCATAACCTGTCGTGTTGGGTGTTATACGCGAAGAGTATTCTTTGCGAAATTTCACGTTCCGGTGGGAGTGCGTGCATATCACAATACCCTGGAGAATTATGTAGTTTTGGTGGTGAAGGGAGATAAGATACATACTGGATATGTGGTATCTTCTGAAGAAGAACTAAATATGGAGTTTCGCAAAGAGATTAGAGAGGTTAATCTCATGTTAAAATAATGATATATGTTTAGTTTTATATTCTCTATAAAACATAGTAACTTTGTGTTAATAATATTTGGTTTTAATTGAAGGAATAAAGTTTCAAGTACATACTTTTTACACATTCATTGAATTGGTTTAGCGAGACATAGGGATTATGAAAGGAAATTCTTTCGCATAAAATATTCAAATATCAGATTTTATATTAGTTAAAGACTAAAAAATTAAAGCTATGTAATTTAGATTAATCTAAGCTTTTATACCCATATTTTTATGTTAATAGAATATACATTTACTTTGCTGTTAAATATTTTTATATTTTTGATTTCAGAGTACGTATAAAACGTTCAGCAATACTTGCTTTTGTTTCCTTATTCTCAGCAGTATAAATGTTTATACCATTTTCCTTGCAATAATATATAACACGTTATTTACAAACTCTTTACCATTATCCGTTTGAAAATTTGAGGTTTAGTTTGTTCAAAGACTGATTTTAGTGCATTTAGAATAGTAGAAGCTGATTTATTGTTAAAATTTTTTTATTATTTTATGACTATCGGTTGAAATGTTATTAATTTACAACGTATTAATTATTAGCTATGTAACTAAAACTTATTAGCTATGTAACTTAACTTTATTTAACTAGCAAAAAGGAAATCAGAATATAAGAAACCTATAAGTATAAATTTTCATTATTTTATAACTATTGGTTGAAATGTTATTAATTCATAACCTATTAATTATTAACTACGGAACTAAAATTATCAGCTATGTAACTTAGCTTTATTTAAGCAACAGTTATGACATCAACGTAGTTATGAATTTGTATTATTTTATGACTATTGGTTCAAAAGTTATTAAATTATTACTTATAAAGTACTAACTTCGTAATTATGACTTATTAGCTATGTAACTTAACTTTATTTAAATAGTAGAAATGAAATGAGCCTGCTCGAAAACATATAGATATGAATTTTTGTTACTTTATGATTGTTATTTGAAAAGTTATTAAAATATAATTTATAAATTATTAGTTATGTAATAAATAACTATGTAACCTACGTTTACTTAATCAGCACGAAAGAAATTAAAGATATCAGAAAACCTATTGATATAAATTATTTTTTAACTTTGTTACTATTAGTTGAAAAGTTATTAATTTACAACGTATTAATTATTAGCGATGTAATTATAGGTTATAGCTATGTAACTTAATTTTATTTAAATAGCAGAACTGAAATCACCGTAGTAGAAAACTTATAGTTATGAATTTTGATAGCTTTGATAATTACTAACGAAAATTAGTAGCAATGCATTACCCATACCGAAAAGCTAGGAATATGAAATTTTGCTAACTTCTTTTTGTAAAAAAATATGAGGTGAACTTGCCCCAAATGTGGGAAAATGATAACTTTAGAATGCTTGAATAATGGTACGAATAACATAGAAAATAAATTACACCACATGGGACATTAAGTGCTCACAGTAATGTAATCCACGGTATTGAAAACGAATGAAATGGAAACATCAGAGTAGAAAACCCAGCGGTACTAACTTTTGCAACCTTTCAACCATTAGTTAAAAAGTTATTAAAGTATAAATTATTAGCTCTGTAATTATAACTTATGTGCTATGTAACTTAGCTTTATTTAAGTAGCAATAAACGAAATCAGCGTAGTTGAAAACCTACAGTTGTGAATTTTTGTTATTTTAGTGCAATTTAGCTGAAAAGATATTAAATTATTAGCTATGTAATTATAACTTATTAGCTATGTAACTTAACTTTATTTTAATAGTAGAAATGAAATCAGAATATTAGAAAACCTATAAGCATGTATTTTTACTACTTTATACTATAAGATGAAAAGTTATTGAATTATTAGCTATGTAATTATAACTTATTAGCTATGTAACTTAACTTTATTTAAATAGTAGAAATGAAATCAGAATATAAGAAAAACCTTTTAGTATAATTTTTTACTACTTTATGACTATTAGTTGAAAAGTTATTACTCTATAACTTATAACTTATTAGCTATGTAACTTAGCTTTATTTAAATAGTAGAAATGAAATCAGAATATTAGAAAAACTATAAGTATAAATTTTTGTTACTTTATGACTGTTATTTAAAAAGTTATTCTAAAATAATGTAAAATTATTAGCTATGTAATTATAACTTATTAGCTATGCGACTTAGCGTTATTTAAATAGTAGAAATGAAATCAGAATATTAGAAAACCTATAAGTATAAATTTTGTACTACTTTATGACTATTAGTTGAACAGTTATTAATTTAGAACGTATGAATAATTAGCTATGTAATTATAACTTATTAGGTATGTAACTTAACTATATTTAAATAATGGAAATAAAATAAACGTGCTCGAAAACATAGAGATATGAATATTTGTTACTTTATGACAGTTATTTAAAATGTTATTAAAATGTAATGTATAAATTATTAGCTATGTAGTTATAACTTATTAGCTATGTAACTTAACTTTATTTAAATAGTAGAAATCAAATCAGCGCAGTTGAAAACCTATAACTGCTAATATCTGTAAGCTTCAAGCTGTGAGTTAAAAGATTGTAACTTAGCTTTATTTAAGTAACAGATATGAAATCAGCATAGCTGGAAGCATGCTTGAAAACCTATAGGTATAGGTTATTATTACTTTATGATTATTGGTTGAAAAGTTATTAAAATATAACTTATAAATTATTAGCTATATAATTTAACTTCATTTAAGTAAAAGAACTTGACTGAGCATTCCAGAATACTTGTGGTTGCCGATATTAATCATACTAAGCAATGTATATAGTCATTTATTAGATGTATGATCACTGTTTGTTACGACTTATACCACACCTTTGTTATCCAACAGTTTAAAGAGCTATAGTACAGTTAAGTAGACACTTGAATATCATGTACGATACTGCCAAATTCAAAATTGTAATCAGTGGTGGACTTGAAACCCAAAGTGATGTGACATGTATTGAATAAGCACAACATAGAACAACTATGATGTCATTCTAGATCTCATATATGACACTGTTAGAGCTAAAAACGTAACCTAGGCACTCATTGCAAGCAGAATAAATTATGAGCTGTGTCGTGTAAATTCAATATAGAGCAAGTATGATGTCATTTTATCAGCCATATGTGTTCGTCAATGGGGAATTGTTTTTATGTATCCTATCATATGATAATTGAGCTTTCCGATTACACGCTGATCGTTTATCACTTTTGTTTAGTGCTATGTTAGTTCTAATGCCATAAACATTATTCTAGGTTATTTCTACATTAAACGTAACATAATGGTTGTATGTAAGTTTTAAGCGTATTGTGTCACACAATAATTATTTGGGTTTACTCAAATATGACATATATCCATAAATTCTCGTCCTATGTTTGTTGCCTAGCAACCCCTTTTTGGTTTGTTCAATCATTATTCGTCAAACCGAACTATGTTGTTTTTTGATTTAACAAAAACCATATCTCCACCCCACTCACCACCACATACGTGGGGGTAAAACCAGCATTTTCTATCTACTTCCGATTGTATCTGTAGCCCAGAGCTTAGTGCTTGTGAGTTTAAATAACACGCCACTAAACCTAAAATGACGCCACCAACCATCCTATTTTTTGTAATTTTGCAATTAAAATTGTTACGAAACGCTTTTTGGTCAATTGAAATTGGGCGTAAAATTGTTCGCGAACGCAGCGCTCGCGATTGAAATCTACCCATTTTGTGTTCCTGAAAATGCAAGTACAATTACCCAAATTTTTGAGAACGAAAATTTGTTGAATTTAAATTAACCGGTTTTGTTCACGAACACCAAAGTCTTGATTTGATTGCGACGTGACTTTTATATTAAATTTGTTCGCGAACACTGAATAATCCAAATTTAGATGATTAGGCATTAGGGAAACGAATTTCTGTAAATTTCAAACGCCGAAATTCTGTTCACACACAGGGCCTAATTTCTGGCGCTTGCAATTGTTTTTGATAATGTTCGGTTAGCGGAAAACAGAATGAAATTCAGCCTTTTCCATAACGAGGGTCTGCGAATCGGTATTGGTAACTACAAAATAGGATGGTTGGCTGGGTCACCTTAAGTTTACTCACGCACAAATTTAAATCTGGGGCTTAAATCCTAGAAATATCACTAAAGCGAGATTCTTATAGTTACGCTCGAGAAATTGTTAGAATTGAAAATTTTGCTCCCTAAGTTAACTTAAATTTTTGCGTTAGAGAATCCTTTTTATTCTCGGAATCCCTGTATTACAACAAATTTTGTGAAAATCCAGCAGAAATACACTTGCATTTCATTTATTGTAAGTGCAATGGTTAAAGCACCAAAGGCAAATCCGATAGGTATCTAAACTATAGCCCTGGCATACAAATTTTAAAATTTTATATTGTTTTAAACTCTCTTAAAGTTATAATTTCCAAGAAATAAAAAATTCTTCAGTTTAAATCAATGATAGAGATAACAGAGGGGATGAGGACCGTAACTTCTTAACTGGTGGGCCAATTGTAGTCAAAATTGGTATGGATAAATTACAGTTTGCCCTTTGGCGTCAAAACGCACATATGCCCTACCCATCTCACTGCAGCTTTTTTAAAACCTACCAAGACCTACCTTAATATGCTGTTAAGCTTGGTACACAAATAGATACTATTAGCGACAAATAAAAATTGTAAAAAGCTAATTATCCAGTTGCTAGACACTGGCAATAACACAATTTTTGCAAGTGCTGTTTGACAAAACTCAACTTCCTAAGATGTCTACGTTTCACTATCTTGAATTGCTTCTACTTCGACGAAATAGCAAGATCAAAATGTGTAATTACATTCTTCTGCTGTTAGAGATAAATTGTTTATGTCTAAACATTGATATTATGGTAAAATTACCAAAAATTTTACTTTTAGCGTATGTGGTTCGACTTAGCTTAATCTTGTACCGTGCAAGACCAAACATTATTAAAGTTAGCTACAATGATAGTGATATTTGCCAGGGTTTATAAGAAAATGTTGCATAAGTTTTGGAGTTACGCAATAGATCAACCACCTTATGCGGCGTTCACGTTATAATGTCCCCAACGTTTGGAACCTATGTACACCACACAGTGTCTGGCACACTGTTGACAACAGGGTGTCTTAGACAGCCCCATGTTTTTAATAAATTTTTTCAAAGGTAGCTAGTTACGCGTATTAACACTTCTCGACAGTGTCAGACACGCCGTGTCTTCTGGCAGTTTTATTCACAGTGTTCGGAAGTATTTTAGCAATATTCATATAGTCTAGATACAAATATCGTAAATTTAGAAAAAACTACACAGGAGAGTTGACTAATAAACCGCATTGGCTACAGACGGTGCCCTTTATAGTTAATTCGCGTCAAATTGGTAGCTAAGGGTGTGTACGACGCTGTCAAGAAAAATGTAGTAGCTAGGGGTGTGTGGTACATCCTCGGCAATTGATTAACAGCATGGGTGTCACCCTGACTGTCTATACGGTTGGGTCGCGACTAGGCCTTGTTTTGCCAAGGCTATATAAAGGAGACATCTTTTGGTCGTATCCCCACCGGAACATGCATAGGTGCCCAAGATCCATTAGCTGAGTAGTGTAACGCTGCACTTCGGTAAGCGGGGGCGCCTCGGCGGCGGGGTGCGACGCCTCTGCGGAGTGCGTCGCTCGCCTTCCGGCGGCTCGGTGACTCAGAGGGGGAGTGCGGCCCCGCGGAAGAGGGGGAGAATGCGGCACCTCGGTAGGGAGAGCGGCGCCCCGGTGGGGCGCGAAGCTTCAGCAGCAGAGTGCGACGCGTCTGGTGAGTGCGGCGCCTTTGGCATCGTGCGTGGGGGTGCAAGGCGCCGCAAGTGGGCGGCGCCTTCGCAGGAGTATGATGTCTCTTGGGGTTTGTGGCGCCTTGGGAGGGGAGTGGCATGCGACGCCTCGGAGGAAGCGTACCTCTGGGAGTCCGGCGCCTCGAGCGTGGGGCGTCTCGCAGTGAGTGCGCTTCGGGAAGTGCGACTCCTCGAGCGTGATGTGCTCCTCCCCGTGAAATCTGAATCCGCTATTGTATTTTGCTATTGTTTGTTGAACATCGCGGATTTATATATGTTGTGAAGTCGGGCAGGGATAGCTCGGTCAGCAGAGCGTCTGCTTGCAGATCCGAAAGATGGGAGATCGTAGGTTTGATTTCCAAACCCGCCCAACTATTCGTGCGGCGTTCACGTTATAATGTCCACACTGTTTGGAACCTATGTACAACAGACAGTGTGAAACACGCTATAGATAATACAATGGACGCCTGTTTTCGCTGAATAATCTCAGAATTGTAATAAAGTCTACTTCTAAGTGATAAAACAAATGGGAGTATTTTTTGCAAAAATGCGGACAGTAGCAATGGTTTTTCGATTCTAGACCGGAAAATATTTCAACTCCTTATCTAGTTGCCATATCTGACTATCGGGATAAACTAACCAGTATCAATCAGTCACAGTACCAACACAGACACATCAAAACTTTGTCAAATAGAATCGATTTCCAAAGCCAAAAAATTATAACAGCCAAATACTTAGTTTGGACGATGTTAAAGAAATATCGGCGATATAGTATGCAGCGCATAGATACACACTGTGAAAATTTCAACCTGATGTCTACCGCAAATCATCCTCAAGCTATGGGCAATAACAGCAATTCCTACTTGATTTTCATCACACAAATTTTGTTTTATCTGCTCTCTTATTGAGTTAATAAATGGGATATCGGCTATTGCAAAATTCAAATTACTTGCATTGCGAAAATTTTATCATTTTAAGGCCTACCATGTTATAAATGGAAAGGCCGAAATCCAAAATTATTTTCATATAAAACTGTCATTTCATTAACGCTTGCTCGTAGAACGCAAAAAGAGACAGAAGGGCAAAATGTCATAACATTGTATGCCAATGTTCAAGCACAATTCATAGCAAAAAATTAGGGGCATTAGCTCGTTGTTCATGAGCTGTAGTTGTTGAGATAGAACTCTGCATTAGTGCAGTAACAAAGAGAATGATCTACCTTACAGCACACAAATTTACCCTTGATACTTAACTTGGCGAATTTAATAGTGTACCTTTTAATATTTAATCTTGGAACAGTAACTGTAAATGATAATGATTCCTAGATGGTGTTATCAATGCCTACAGTTTCGAAGAACAAGTTGATGTCAGTAGCAGTAAGTTTTTCTTTTCAAACTGCGCCAGAGAAGCGAACTACCATCTAACTATTAGGCTTATGCGTCGTTTACTGCATCGGCAAATACGGCATTATAGCATTTGATCTCAGGCTTTGATCTCAGGCAATAGAAAGATCATAGCACTTTTTTGCCGTTCACATTCGGTGTATCTGCCGTGGGGTGACTTCTGCTAAAAGTTTTTAATGATTCATAGGTCGTGGTTATCTATGCGTACAACCTAAAATAGGACATAGATAGCGTAGGTGCGAGGGTCCCACAAGCTGAAGAGTATACGCCTACTATCAATATGTACACCTATGTCTATAGGTTTTGCGACACGAAGAATTGGTGGTGTTTATTGACTCATGTCACATCAGTATCATAAGGCTGCAGGGGTTGCAGACGTTTTATAATGGCATATACATCAAACACATGACTTGTTAAGTGACATACTGTGTATGAGTTAAAATTGACACAGATTCTGTATTAGATTTATAAAAGTGACGCAGCTTCTGTAGCAGTTTTTCTAAAAGTGACACAGTTTCTGTAGCAGTTTTCGTAAAAGCGACACAGTTTCTGTAGCAGTTTTTCTAAAAAGGACACAGTTTCTATTGCAGTTTTTAACAGTGACACAGTTTCTGTGGCAGCTATTTTCAAAAATTTTGCAACAATGTGCAGCAGTGACTACACACAAGTTTCTGTGAACACTGAATTATAGAAGTCGCGGATTGACAATGTGGTGATTAACTTACGGCTACATTTCCAAATAGTATTCGGAACTTTTATACAGCAGTAAGGTTGTAATTTTAATTCACTTCAAAGCTACATATTGTTTCAGAAGTAAACTATCCATTTTCTATCAAAATTCCGTGGAATAGTATTGTTGAACGGTAGGTTGTGGCTGTTTCTATAGTAGTGATTACTTCAGATGGCTGTAAATTTATATAAGCTATTAGGTCAGATTTTCTTTAACGATTTCTATCTGAATAAATTTGCTATGTAAAACTTTAGCGTAAACGCCAAAATTATACTGAACTCTTCCCGACTCAATTTATCCTACTCGCCTATTTGCTTGTTGCTGTTTTAGTGGTAGGACAGTGACAGTCAAGGTAGAAATATGTGGCCGGGTAGCCTCCACATGTATAACATGTCTGGACCAGAAAGGTGCAATATAGGCTGCAGTTTTAAAGAGCACAAAGAAGCGAAGCTGAATTTCAGTGTCTTTAAATGAATAATCATGATACCAACCTTTGCTAGAAACTTAACTTGAGCCTTTTATTTTATAAATGTAAAAAACTAGAAATCGTGTGAAGGACATAGTATTCGTGCATGACGGGGTTGAAACTTTCTAGCCTGCTGAAGTTTTCGCTTGGCTAGGTGAAAAGTTACCGAATCGATCCATGTATCATTTAGTAACCCAATGGGATATCCAACACACCTCAACTCGATTACTCCATTTGGAGTGTTCTGAGCGCACGTCTTTGGGTAAGTAGCACTACCGACCTCGGAGATCTATAAAGTATATATACTATCAGAATTTTTCTAAAATTATTCGCGCTAGACTTTGCTTGACATTGAGTTTGGCGTTGGGCAGACCAAGATGTTCTAAGCTACCTTTTCATAATGTATTTTCATAACGAAACTTTATTTATATTTTTTACAATTACAATAATTTATGAATACTTTATAATACTATATAAATAAATTATATAATGTATACTACTCTATGAAAAATTTTTTTTCTAATGAACTTTCAAAATTGTGAGCTTCTGCTGTCTATTCCTAAAATCAAACCCGTTGGTAACTTACGCCAAGAAATAGTGAAATTATATTGTACACGATCGTGGTATATATCTTGTATCAATGTGGATTCTTCTAGACATCCAAATAGGTGACCAATGGGCAGACCAAGATGTTCTAAGCTACCTTTTCATAATGTATTTTCGTAACGAAATTTTATTTATATTTTTTACAATTACAATAATTTATGAATACTTTATAATACTATATAAATAAATTATATAATGTATACTACTCTATGAAAAATTTTTTTTCTAATGAACTTTCAAAATTGTGAGCTTCTGCTGTCTATTCCTAAAATCAAACCCGTTGGTAACTTACGCCAAGAAATAGTCAAATTATATTGTACACGATCGTGGTATATATCTTGTATCAATGTGGATTCTTCTAGACATCCAAATAGGCGACCAATGGGCAGACCAAGATGTTCTAAGTTACCTTTTCATAATGTATTTTCATAACGAAATTTTATTTATATTTTTTACAATTACAATAATTTATGAATACTTTATCATTCTATATAAATAAATTATATAATGTATACTACTCTATGAAAAAATTTTTTTCTAATGAACTTTCAAAATTGTGAGCTTCTGCTGTCTATTCCTGAAATCAAACCCGTTGGTAACTTACGCCAAGAGATAGTGAAATTATATTGTACACGATCGTGGTATATATCTTGTATCAATGTGGATTCTTCTAGACATCCAAATAGGCGACCAATGGTTGGAAAAATTACACTCTGTGAGGCGAGCTTGGATCCAAAGGAGCCGGTCGAAATGTTGATAGCTACGATGAAACATGAACTTCTGCATGCCTTAGTAAGCATTTAGAAATATATGTACAGAACTGTTGGTTCGAACAAAAATATTTTGGTATATTGTTTTTTCCTATGCTGTGTTTTATGTTCATGTATGCATTCACTCTCAAGCGTCGATCAACTGTTACCTAACAGAAAATTAGGATTCGGTGTAATCTATACAAATATATACAACGTAACCCATTAATTTTTACGCTAACACGATAGTTCAGGCAGGACAAAAGAAAATAACCTAATTTATCAATCGCGAAATGTTTGACAAACTCGAGCCCGCGCCAGGAATTGAATCTATGCTTCGCACGTGCAAGAGGCGCAATCCGTTAAACTTTGAAAGTAACATCGCAAAGTGAACGAATAACAATACACGTGTAGTCGAATATTATACAACACATTGCTCGTTACAACAGACAGAGGACATTGCGATGTTCACTGCTTTTGGTTTTGTGCAGGGGCATCTGTTAGGTTTAATGGTGTAAACTAAGCATTTACGGGATGGAATCGTTGTTCTTATAAGCGTTGCAACATTATTTGCAAGCTGCTTGGATTTTACAGTGTATATACTTCTTCTCTATAATTTGGCGATCTAAGATCACAACCGAAATTCATTTCTAAAATGATGCCCTGAAACACATTGTAACGTTGCAACTGTAACAGCTTTTATTAGTTTCTGTTACTGCAAGTCTCATTTCATATATATAAACGTAATTGCACAGCAAGCGAAGCAAGCGAGCATTTAATATTTGAATGAGCACTGATAAATTTTTCCCTGCCCGTCCGTCCAGATAATTTTTTCTAAATATCTCAGGAATGAATGAATATATTTCGATAAAGCCTTTTGCATAGACTAGCTTATAGTACTGCCCGTGACACCTATAGGCTTCATCTATGCAGCCCAGCCATGGGGTATTGTAGTTTGTTATATCACAAAACTGAGGCTTTGTATCAAAAAATGTTGCATATCTTTCATGGTCGACCGGATAGGTTCTACAACTTAGATAAACAATACTTTTTGTCAGAATCGATTATAAGGCGACACGGACACAAAAATGGGGTCCCGGATGGACAATGTTTAACTCTTTATATATCATAATTTTAAGCTAATCGTTCATAAACATTATTATCACACTAAGAATTTTGGGGTCACTGAAAACAATGGAGTGATTCATTTGAACACATTTGTCGCTAGCGTACCTTTTTTATAATGGCACTGTATCCTCTGGGACATACCCCCTACCGCCAAGAACCATGCATGATTTCGTAATTTTCAATGTAATGTCATATTTTGTCCCATCTGGTATTACTACAAAGGCATGGTGAAAACGATTGAGTGATTGATTTGAACGTATCAGTGACCGATGCACCCTTCTGGAGTGGAACTGTATACCCCATTAGAATTATACCAACATTAGATTGAACAATTTACAATTGCAAAAATAGAAGTTACACTGATATTTTTAGTTCTATTTTCCTGGTGTAGCAGTTCTTATCTAGACCCGGAAACATTTAGCTGAAATTGAACCACACCCGCAACCATTTTAGAAAAAAATAAACCGAAAACTATCAATAAGAATGCAACTATATTAGACCGTCAACAATTAAACATATATGTCTCAATAAACTAGATTTTAAATAATCCGCATAAATTCAATCTACAGATGTCTTGCGGTACCAATTGCTGAAAGGTTACGTGCGACTTTAAAACGTGAAAACGTTTTGATCAAAGTTTGACACAATACTTTTGGTAAGGCGGAAAATTTAGACAGATTTCGCAAAAGCTGCGGGTGCCGTAATTTGTGCAGTCCGCGTTTCGTTTATCAGTGAGAAAAATTTTGCTTGAACTTTCACTTTTGAAATAAATTAATACTCAGCATACTTTTGGTACACTTTATTTAACAGCGACGATAACAATAATGATTAAAAATAAAAATAATTCTGGAAATTATGCTGTACACCATTGTCATACCACGTCGCCCTGCGGAAATGTCTATCTAGCAAGAGGTCCTTGAACTGCGATGGTTTTCAGGGTTATTTAAGCCGTGAAGCACACCGATTTCATTGTTTTAAAGCTTTATTGAGTATGCCATTAATTTTATCGGGACGCTGCACTGTAAAAAATTTTCGTTAGTCAAAATGTGCCTTTTCAATTTTCACCGCAAACACAAAGCTATGGCCGCAGTAATTACGTTACGCGACTAATAAAAACCGACCGTAAATCTATCAGTCAGGTAATGCGAAGTCACACTCATAGCAAAACTTTTAGCTTAGTTAATCACCATTTGAGGTAGCTCCGCACGCTCCGCTCGGTCCGTTTTAAATATATGTATTGCTAAAAGATACTCACTTCATCTTAGAACTTTATTTGCATTAATACTGTTTTAGGGGTTCACTAACACTGATGGATACAAGTCTCTTGTTGATCCAAAAACAAATAGAATCGCAAAAAGGTTAGAATTTGATGTTATGCTTGAAAAGACACCCCAGAATTTTATAGTCAAGCTTCTAGTCAGACGAAATACAAATACCTAGAGCAATATAATTACTGTGTCGAAAGTTAAAGTAGCGAATTAGCTGCCTACGTACAGAGTTAACGTGCATTTCGTGCAACGATGAACAAATTTTCGTCGCTGCGTGGAAAGGAACCTGGAATGGTCAACCACAAGCACAAGCTATTGTAGTATTTCCTGGCTATGAATCGAATCTTTAGGAATATTCGCATATCGAAGCAACAAAATCATGCAAGCAGACGTACGCCAAAAGTAGAATTTATTGAATCAAACACGTCGCAATGTAATCGGTTGTTGTCGAATAACTGCAGTCTTAATAGGTCAAAGATTGTGTCTAGGCTATTTCATCATAACAATAGTTGCGACGTGATTTTCTTCCTTGTTGTAATTGTATCAAGCAGGATTTATAGGAAACTGGCCCGGCGGCCAAACAACATTAATTATTTGTATGACTTATACGTCTTATCTCTGTCGATGTAGAAGCCCTCAATTCGCTTGATTCGTCCTCGCTACAGTTGTGGGCGATGTGCTTCTCTGATGATTGCAGTGCATAACTATATCCGCGTCTGCAAGCGTTTTCATGGTCGTCACGAAAGGCTGGTTCTATTTATATAGCGACAAGCCTTTTCCACATGTGAAATACTTTCCACGTGGTCTTTTCCATTGAGTCGGTGGCGTTGTCACTAGAATTTGCTTTGTGCAGCTTTTGGCGTACTTCTCTCGCTATAGTCATACTAGCTTGTGGTGTTTTACGTGATACGTTAGTTTATGAACAATCGATCGTCGTCGATTGTTTGACAGTTGATCGGTCGGTCGATCTTCTTTGATGAAGGGTTTGGTTTATGATGTGTTGCAGTTTTGAAACACCACTAGATTACTAGTGCATTATGTGGTAACGTTGCTCATTCCCCCAGAGTTTTCGATTCAGGCACTACGCGTGGTGAAGTTCTCTGGGCCAAACCCCGCAGGGGAAGTATGCGCGCTCACGGCTGAAGAACTAAGCTATTGACTGCGTGCTGAGGCCTTGTGTGACTAAAAGCTTCTAACTTTCACTCTCTACAAAATGCCAGGAAATGCCTCGTAGCACGTTTACAGCGCCATACCACACGTCGGGGCCTCAAAACTGACAAATGAGGTAGTGCTCACAAAACACTATAAGAGGTCGACCTTGTTCGTACCCCTCAAGGAATATTTAGTTCATGGAATGAAATATAACCCTGTGTCTATAGGAACTACTAGGAATTTTTCTATGCAGCAGCTGTCGCCTGCTTTCAGTAGAAACCGGCTAGGCCTTGGAAGATTTGCATCATGGGTTACCTGGAGTTTCAAACATGCAATTGGAGATTGAAACCCGGTGGATTAATATTGCTATGAAACTAAATCAAGCATATTAATCGACTAATAAAAATTGATATTGCCTCACAAAATGGATGTTGAATCTCTGCCTACCTCCCAGGCATGTTGCTGGTATTATTATAACAATTGCATCTGCATAAATTTAAAGTCAATCCTGCTATTTTTAGAAAGCATGTTTGAGTTGTGCCCGGTCTTCTCCACGTCGAGAAGTGCGAACTATACTATGCTTGCTGCATGTGTAACCACGAAGATTTCCACTGTACATCGAATATAGCAGGATGCTAATCGCAACAAAACTATTTCGAACCGTAGTTTTGTGAAAGGCCAGTGGCACACCCAGACGGAATGCTTCGGGCTCCATACTCCAGGCAGAGCCAAAAAATTTCAACAAGGTTTGTCGTTTATAGAACGCGTCTGCCAAATTCCCAAATATGACATGCTCTCCAGTCAGATCTCCCTGAACAAGCATTGATATTATGAGGAAAATTAAGGCAAAGCAAAGCTCAACAAAACGGTGCATGGTGTAACCCATTTTTTTCAGCTTCGGACTTTACGCCGGTCTCGCCCCTGTGAAAGATCAGAAAAATATTACTAAAATAAATTACATGATAAAAACATGTGCCTATTTCAAACAAATTACTATTTTCTGCTTTACGGCCTTTTTCGTCTTCTTCAAGCGTCCAATTGGCATGGAGTCGCAGCGGCTTATATATGTCTTCCATCATCATGTTTTACGGCCTAGAATGTTACTGTAGCAAATTCACGGTTAATAGCAAAAAGCAAACTCAAGGTTTTCGATACTTCGACTGTTAATCGTTTTCTTATTCCACTTACACGAATGGCAACTAGTCTTTAGTTCAGATTTTACACACATTTTGTGAACGTAAATTTTGTGAAACTATTATACCTTATTATAAAACAGGGCTGAGTTGGCACGATTTTTTCTGTGAGCTTAAAACGTCGATATATTTAGTATTTAGCGACTTTTGATTACTTCGCAGCTGCCTTTTTTACAGTATACAAAAATATTCTTATTTCGTTTTCAAATTAAACTTACCTTAGATGTTACTGTCATCGAATGTATTTTTGTATCGAGTGGAAAAGTTCAACATTACATTAATTATATAACGCTATAAACTTACGTCCGCTTAGCTTGTGGGAACTGACATTTAAGCAGACACAGCCTAGTTTTGGAGAAAAATGTGTGTAAATATGGCTTAGCCTATTTTATGTAACTTTAATCTGTGTTAGCCCATTTATGGAAAGAATAAAGGGGTCAACTTGCTTCAAGTGCAATGTTATTTGTTCAGTTTATAATGTTACTAAAGCTGGCGCCGCGCAAAAGTTCCAATAATTAGCTCAATGGTGTGCGTATGTTCGTCGCTGTTACGGATCTTGACATTCCTGGCGCTGGCTTGAATTTGTAAAAGGTACGGTGCACGTAGTGCATAACCTAGTAGCTATAGCGTTACATATCACTGTTTTGAGCACATGTTGATTGAACTCATCTCATTTCAGCTACAAAGTGGTAAATTGGGAAATTAGCAATGGATTGATTACCAAGAATTACACAGTTTTGACGTCACCAAATTTACAGGTATGTTTTGTTTCCTTCATTATAGTATTAGTTGTGACAAAATGTTTTGCTTAGTGTAATAAATTAGTAACCATTTTGTTTATGCAGCGTAACAGGATTTGTGGATCTTTATACTTTTATAACTTTTTCTCCAGGCTGTAACCTTAAGACGTGCCTTAATATCTATAACATATAGAAACGTCGTATGCGACTACAGTATGTAATGTTTTTGTAGAATCGCTAGATAATAGCATGTTCTGCGGCCTTATGACAATCATATTGTCAACTTTAAAAGACGGTGTAAAGTGGAAACACATTTGTTATCTGTAAGTTGTTGTACTATAAATGTTCATTTTTGTAAGATCGTCGAGAAAGTGTCCTGTATTGAGCTCTGAGCGCAGAAATTAAAACAAATAAGATCTGTCTTCTTTATGTTCCGCGATAATTAGACAAGCAATGATTTTTCTATCAGCCGTCAGGTATAATACTGTGTTTGACTTAGAGCTGCCTGTGTACCACATGTTGCTGCGAGTAATAAAAACTGTTTGTGGGTAAGCTAACCAAATGGACCAGTAATTTTTGACTTCGTACATAGTTGCTAAATCGACAAAGCAAAATGCCAAGTAGCAAGCGATGAAAAGTCAGCCCGTGCTTAGCTCACGTTACCTCGAATTTGAATAAAATCAGGTTCATTTGTTTTATTTATTATCGCGATTATCAAATTTACCAGGTTTGAGGATTCGGATTTACTTTATTAATACACGATAAAAACAACTGCTAATGTCATCCTCTCCTAATTACACAAATCTACCTGAACTTCTCTGATGTAAATTCAAAAATAGTATATATGTAATGTTTTTAAACCTCTATATCTTTTTACGCTTAACATTTGAATATGACAAGACATACCTGATTTGCCTTCAATTTATTATATAACGCAAATACCTGGAAGCTAGTGGTGAATCGAAATCCAGAGAGATCGGAACTACACGACGTCATCAAACCCTGACTATGAATTAAGGGTCGCGAAACGAAACGAAGAGCGCATTTGCATTAAATGTCTGACTTAAATATCACAAACCAGCACAGGCTATATCACAAGACATAACAGAAATCGAAAACAAAACCTCAATTATGCTTACAGGAGAGAAAACATCGCCCTCACCTACTTTTCAAATATTCTAAACATAGTCTTATCCACAGTCTTCATATACAATAAAATCTCCCTGGTCAAGATCAGCAGCGATTAAACAAAGTTAATTCTTCGGCTTAAAAGCTTTAAAGCGCACACAATTAGTTTCAATCATTGATTTGATACAAAAATAACCCCATACTGTTTTGTGATATTCGTCATATATGGCAAATCAATATAAATAAATGTAATTACCGTCTCTGTTACACCCTTCAATTACTTATGATTTTTTAAAATATTAAAAAATCGTATAACGTTCAGTTGTACAAGTATGTCTTTCGAATGTTTAGCTTGCCGCTTCATACAATATTATTCCGCTGCATTATGTTGGTAGGATTAAATTGTGGTATGTCATCCTAAAACTTTAATACTCAACAGATTTTAGTACTAACATAATGCAGATTAAATACACATCTGTTTCGCAGGTAGTCTTTTTTCTTTCAAAATAGGTATTGTACACGCATAAATCACAATTATCAACGCAGCATTTTAGCAAGTAATCTACGACGGGTAATAAAATTGATGGAAAGATAATAATCTATCACATTTCCTATGTTTATGTGATCAACAAATATTCTTATAATGCTCACGAAATTACGTTGTTCATGACTGTTTAAATTTATATAAACTTCAAATATGTAAATGTCGGCAGCTTGATTTATTACTTCAAAGCATTTGCGGTTTGTCAGCAATTTTATTTATTGAGTTGAAACTTGGATGAAGCGTTACCGCTAAAAATTTACGAAAGATGATAATGAAAGAATAGAATTGATTTCCTGGTGCAGGCTAATCTCAGGAATGTTCTAAATTATTCTCGCGCCAATAGGAAAACTCTAAGAGTTCAGGAACATAACAAAGGTGGTTTTCACACTGTAGCGGTATCACTAAAATCCAACTTCATTAGTTTCTTTTCTGTTACGTTTTATCAAACTCTGAATATATGTCCTGTGAGTATTATTTTCACTTAGAAAACAATTTCTGGGCTCTAACTCAGATCTGCAGCTAGATTTACTCTGAACTTTTGAGACAGTATAGCTTAATTTATAAGTTCATCAAAACAAGTTGTGTGCGTTGTCTATAATTGTAATAGTGGTTGTTGGTAACAAAGGAACGCAATTTCTCTAAATGTTTATTAAATAACAGCAGTGAAAGCAACCAACATAAACGAATCTGTAATGCTAAGCGTAGATTCAGTCGAGTCGTCCCGCGATAGTCTGTTTTCAGTAGTGAGTGAAAGCGTACTAGAAATATGCAAATATACAAGTTTCGAATAAAAATATTTACGTTTTTAAGGTGACTTTTTAGAAGCTTCGCAACCACGGTCGTTCAAATTTTATGCTGTGTATCTATATATCATGCGGTGTTCCAATAACATGACGCTAAAAGCGATTGAAGACCTTGCTATGTCGTTTTATTCTATTGATGTTAACTGTTAATCCATAAATTTATATACCAAATATGCAGGTTCGGACTATTTAGGCTCACAAATAATAATGAGGACAACTATAAAAGCATAGATTACTACATAACTAATTTCAGGTATATGACCACAAAATTGTAGAAACCAACGCTCGCTGCGAAGCATCTAATAGACTGTTTAAACCATAGATTTCGGCAGAAAGGGATAGGGGTGTACCCTCCTAAGGGTCGGACCTTGTTGAACCATTTCTACTCCCCCTGAAGGTTCCGCAATCCCCACTCCCAATTTGGGGCACCGGAGCGCAAAATTAGCAAAAATTGGGATAAAACTTGAAAGATGTCTATAGAAGGTGATCTACCCATAGGGGACCTCCCACCGCAAACCGTCTGCCCCCAAGCCGACGGACCTTCGATACAAGTGGTTTCAAGCAGTTTGTTTAAAACGCTACGCAATACGGCAACTGTTTAGACTTCCAGACGCCTCTTCGGAGAAATTTTTCGTATATATGTCTATTTTTATTTCATATTGTTTGACTAACAATCATCTTGTTTAATCCATTTCGATATCAATTCCAATTTCATTTTATTAGAAGTCACGCGCGCTTTAGAGTTGTTTCCGTGTCAAACAACATCAGAAAAAAGAAAACAAAACATTCCATTACCTCAATCTTTTCTGATACAGTTGATTCATCCAAGGAAGCTATCTTAGAACATAAAAAGCAACACTCACTGTGCAAAGCACAGCTGTGCCATCAAAAAGTTGAGCATTGTTAGAGACGATAATATTTGGACAACATTTATTTTCGATATTGTTGCCGTAGGGGGAAGCTTATAGCTCATATCTTAATGCTTATTTCATACTATTGAATTTGGACCAAAGGAAGTTTTTAACCTGGCTATATTCGGTTATATTAATTGAACAGCTGTGGTGTTGGTTGGCTTTTGTTATTTATTTGACTTAGTTAAGTATGAAATACTTTTTTTCCTTTCTCTTTCTTCTAGAGACTTCTGGAAACACAGATATGACCACCTATCGTGCTGGGACGGCAGCTGTTCAGGCTTCGGTAATTGTGACCATATATGCTTATAGGGGTGTAACCCTCCTGAGACGTCGGAACTCAACTATACCCTTGGCGTGGTCGCAGGGGCCGAACACACAGCCTTCGAAAGCGACCACCCTCCCGTCCGCCCGCCGACCGACTAACACCATCTGGAACGCCGAAGGCGGATCTCCTCAACACCCTGCGTACCCTCCCCTACAACTTCGTACCTCAAGCATGAATGGACTTTCCAGAAATATGAAGAGCGAAATGTGTTTTGTTTTCGTGACCAGTGTTATAAATTGTTAGAAACTCTTGAAAATGCGTAGATTTTTATATTGACAGTCAATTGTTTAAGTTATATTTAGGTTTTGTCGTATTTATAGGATTTATAAATATGCAAAGATTTATAAATATGCAAAGAAATATTTTTGTTAGTTGCACATTATTTCCATATATTTCCGGCAATATTTAATCATGCGGAAACGATATTAGTCATTATTTTTTCGACATTAAAAGCTTATGAAAATAAAAATTCGTTGTAAAATGGAAATGCAGTTGTGTATATATTAAAAAAATTTTGGTTAGTCCTCAAAGAAAGGTCGTACAACTAGCTTTACCTTCAGACATATTTCTTTGTGAAACCTTTCAAATGTTTCAGCTTAAATATAGCATACTTCTTTGTGATATTTCAGAAGTTTGTTCGGAAACACTTCAACTGCCCTTCGTTAGAAGGTGCCGCACTTGAAGACGAAGGTGGAACTGGCACTGCTGGTTCGCATTTTGAAAAGTCATGGTTTGGCGTAAGTTTTTAGATTTACGTTACGATATATTGAAATAGATATAATTAATTCGGAACTAGGTGATTTCCCTATTCTAACTGTTCAGTTTTTAGGTTACAGTTCCCGCATGAGTATTTGTAAGAAAAAATTTAGAAATCAGCTATTATTTTGTGTCAACAGGATGCTTTTATTAAGAGTTGTATTTAAGCAAGCTCTTGCAGATTCCAACTAACGTTTTAGATGTATATACAAGACGTCATGTCATAGAAATGAAAAGTCGGTAATAAACTGCTAAATCCAAATTCTAAGCGCTGATTCTGGCTTAAATAACACAGAACTTTACTCTCGGCATAACGTACCTCTGTGAGACGTTTGTTCGGTTTTGTGTAATATTCTTCTAAACACGCCATCGTATACTAAATTTAGTTAATGTTTTACAGTAGATGTTCTTTAGCAAACAATTTAGGTACAGTTAAGATTTAGCCAGACTTGTAGTGTTTACTTCAATACATGGATCACACTTATACCAGGACTATCTCAGGTTTCAGGCACGTCAAATGGAAAAAAATACTTTATGGAAGGGTAATAAAGAGCAGCAGATCACGCTAGCAATTTACACAATGCACTTAACACATCGAGTTACCAAAACGTGTAGTGGAAAAACCTTTACCGCTACCTTTCCTGTATTGACAGCGTAAGTATATAATCTTGATTGCCCAAGTAACCTTGAAGTGCAGGACAAATCGGCATCGGCATATTACGCCTTAGAGCTTCGATCCTAAACCTCTGTATACTAAGCATAAGGTTACAGTCGACGGCTGGCAACGCAGAACTTTTCGGACAGTACTGTTCATTTATCCTATCTAAACATTTAACTTACCGGCACTAAGGATAATTTGGGTGCCGTGTTGGCAGTTTCAAAAAATGTAGTATCAATAAGTAAATTTATGCCATAGATCCATTCTAAACTTAAGATGTACCACCATTAAAGTTGGTACGCAAGCATCCGTTTCGGTATTTCCAAAAAATAATTTAACATGAAATAAAGGATTTTCCCAAATTGATAAATATAATTTACATATTTTGCAATCTATACTACAGTCTACCATGAAATTTTTGGTTTCCCAAAAATGTCACGGTAGATCATAGCATGCATTACCATATTATTATTTTGTTCTCTGTCATATAAACATGTACGTATTATTGATCGCTTGTTTATTACCACTAGTTAATAGCAATAGGTTTAGGAGCTAAATGCTGATTTATTATTCAAACAAGGTCGGTAGGGTACACCAATTTGCACACATCATGTTTTACAACAGTCTCGCAAATCGTACAGAGTGTCACAACCTGGGGCGATAACATACAACAAAGCACTGAATAACAGTTCTCGTTTCAAATTGTATGACATCTAGGTATTTCACAGTTAACATTGTAGCGTTACATTTTAGTCTGAAGTTATGACCGGGGTTGTATCTGGTGATGCTTTGTTTACAAATTTGTCGATGGCATTTCTGTTAGACACAAAGTAAGTTCGTTTTATGCATTTTCCACAGTCTTCTTGACACGCTGAAATTGCTCAGTGTCAAAAAAATTTGTCAACCGAAGAACACAGTCGTGTTCATGTTAAGTCTCAGATAGAACAGTGTTAGAATCGGCTGGAAATTGTTGTTTTAGAAGCATAAATATTAAATTATTATCTATAAACATAACAACTATAAAACAAAGGGACAAATATTTAATAGCAGCACTTGCAGGGAATATCTTTGTCACTTTGACGCTAATTGCCAGGAATTAAGAACAGTATGATTTTGAAAGCATCAGAACTGGTGTTTATGATTGTTGAAAACGGACTACTTTTATGTATTTGTTGGTTGAAGCAATAGATGTGTTTTACAGGAAACGACATAATACGACAACAAATCATTCGGCTTAAGCGTTCATAAAAGCGCAGCTTTGTTTTGATACGCTTGGCATGGGTTTAAAATTCCAGGACTTCTGTAACCGATTCCAATTCTATATTAACGCAAAAATCACACGCTTTAGCACGAAACCACCTATTCTGCATGATTAATAATGAAGTGATTTTGATAATTTTTGGTTGTAACGAAAACAACCTCTTTCCCTTACAGTTATCTACACAGCGTTATACCAGATCAAAAAGCTTAGTCTATTCTTATCAGAAAATACAAATTTAGCTTTCAGGAATTTGTAATCAGGTTTCTATTCTATTTCATGACGTTGCATAGCATTTCATTCTATACATATAAATTGTAGGATCCTGGTCGTAGATTCTAGTCAATACTTTTAAGTAGATAAAGGTGAGCTAACTTTTTAACAAATGCTAAATAAAAATCTATGGTCCCGCTTTAATCTTTTTGTAACATAAAACATATATGGTTTCATGCAATCATACTTGCATATAAAAATATTTTTGATGAGTGAAGTTTAAAAAATTATCCCTTAATGGTATCGTCGGAAACGCATGGTTGCTCCAAATAAACGACACCGTAGCCAGGAATATCAGCTGGGAAATGATTAGTGATTAGCTACCTGAGAAACGTTTAGCGGCCACTGTTCACAAAAAGTTTTGTCAACCAACATTTAGTGCATTGGCTCTGCATTACTGCATGCCCCTTCACTGACAAAAATTTGTCGGCACATTAGATTTTGCCATACTCGATACAACAGGGAAAAGTCAGGTCACAACTCTCGTCCAATGCGTGAAATATCTACGCGCAGAAGGAAGGAATTTTTCGTGTTTTTAAATCTCCATTTCTCTGATTGGGACATTCCTTCATCTCAATTCGCCCTGCCAAATGCTTACAAAATGTCATTCAATGTTTTGTTTTGTTGAGAATATATTTTCTCATTTTAGCTGGTACTCTCATGGAGATAAAGCAGCGTTACATTTGCGAGAATTGGGATGGGGCAAAAACAAAGGGTGTCGATTTGTTGAACAGAGTTGCCTGGAATATTCTAAAAGCATGAATCTAACTTCAACAGGGTTAGAAATATTTATGTGATTAAGCTACGGAATGCGCATACAATTCCACGCTCACACAATGTGTCTGAAGCAGCTGTGAATATGTGAATACAAACTGATAGAATTGCTAACATATATATTTGAATATAAGAATGCAACAGTTGTGCAGCAAAATCGAACAAGATTTGCCACTTTGGTCTTTAGCTTGGTACTAGACCAATTTAGCTGAAGTTTTTATCGCGTATGTGAGCGTGGATGAAATGACTTTGGCAATGATATAAATGTCAAAGTTAGTATTATGATAAACTTTTAGGGTATCACCTCCAACTTTTAAAGCAAAATAAAAATTTATGTAAATTCTATATAAATATCGCGTCCGCAAATGAATACTTCACACAATTGCTAGACACTGGCCTGCATGTGCGCATTACATGATGCCACTAAGTTATATGCGCAGAGACCAATTCATATACTGTTGGTTTTATTTTTTCCATGTTTCATGCGGTGTAATATGGTGAAAATCTGCTTGAGTGCAACAGAGGTCACCTAAAATTTCGCCATTATCATGTTAAATTCATTACGCGGGGAACTAATTAATTCTGGTTTTCGAAACGCGTGTAATCATTAGAGAATATATCAATAGTATTGGCTTTGTGCGAATAACTCTTTTCACTCAAAAGAGGAGTCAGAATTTTGATATTGTTTAAAAAACATATGTATATTTATTTATATTTGCTGGTATGTATAATACGTTGAAGGGACAAAACCGTTCATTTTAAATATTTTACTGATAAGTTAAGGTCGTTTTGAACTAACCATCTATCGTTACAATACCTTTATTCTGAAAATGAGCAGTGCCAGGATGAAGCAAATCGCGCCAGAAATTCAAAGTCGAAAAACGTGCCGTATCGCAAAATTTTTCATAATGCAAATTTCATTCCAGTATCGGTGTTTTCTTCAAAGCCTTCCCACTGCAAACAAACTGAAAATAACGTTGTTAACCTAGCGATGTCAGTCATCAGTCAGCTAGTCGTTTCATTAATATATGTGCAAAGTCCACTGCTATAGTTTCGCAATTCATAATTTTAAGACCAACATTTATGTTAAGCAAAGGCGGATAGTCCTAGTGTCCATGTTCCTTATGTAAGAATCAGCATCGTGGTAAATTGTCTAGGCCCTCCCTGCTTAACAGAAATTTGGCTAGCACTTTGAACTTTTAATTCACGTCTTGTCATCAATATAACAACATCTAAATCAAAGATTTACAGTTAACTCTAGTGCTGTTGTTCATTGTTTTGACTACTGTCGATGTAAACATAGATGAATATGTTTCAGAAATGGGGATGTTAACGAGTGGTGCGTCCCACTTAATTATGTCAGCGCAAAAGATCTTAAAAGGACAATCAGAAAGCCTGCCTAGTAAGTGGTTGCTACCAGTAATTGTGTTTTATGTAAAATTCACACATTGAAGCATATCAAAATAATTGTCTTTGCAATTAAAAGCTTGGCGCAGGGTTATCCTATTCCGTGATGTTCAGTGACTACTGTGGCTCATATACGTATAGTACATAAATTTAAGAAATAAATGCGATGGCATGGCACTTGCTTACAGTGTATTCCACATACCATAAAATTCTATTTCCTACTAGTAAACCAGAGACATATCAGTTAAATGCAATAAAAAATACTTGAGAAACAACTTGAGCAGATCATTATTGAAATGCTCTTGAATAGTTAAATATACAACACAAAATTGATAAATACATACTAAATTACCAATGACACATGATATAGGTGAGCAATCTTATCGAAATCACGACGTCTGAATACAAATCAGATCAATAAAACGTTCAAAATATAATTCTGTAATATCACACTCCAAAGTTAGTGTGCTATACAGCAAGCAATATTGTTTTCACAATGAATTTCACTGTTCTGTGTGGTACACCAATATTGTAAATAAATCCATTCTTAAATATTCAATAAATCATTCGCAAGATACTAAAAGCGAAACGCCTCCTAAACATTAAATCAAGGTTCCCTATGGCAATCTCAAACATGGATTTGCTTGGTTTATATACCTGAACTTTTCCAGGGCACACGTGTCATACTCAAATCGCTGACATATGAATACATCATACTTCATATAATATTAACGAAGTTATTTCATTTGCTTAGTATTAAAACCACGTAGTGTTAAAGTGGAGCAGCCGACGTATATTTCGAGAATAATCCCTCTATTCCCCGTATAATTTGGGTAATATTTTGTACAAGGGTATAGTATATCTCAAATACAATACTAAATATGAAATGATTTTTAACATCCATCTCAAAAAGGTGGTGTATAAGCAATTTGATTGAACTAATCATAATGCAGAACATGGGTGTATTATGCATAGTTCTTACATTGGGCATTAGATATGCATGTGTTACACAGTAAAGCGTGCTAACCAACGTATTCGTATATAAGCCAAATTCTAATATACATGATAAATAGCACTGTGTGAATACACCAATTCGTTATAATATTTTGACTTTGTTTTCGCATTTTGTAGAACTATGCATAATTGTTTATGCTATATTGTTCCACCCAATATGGTTAGTAAAAAAGGTTGACAACACAAATGCCAATGTCCAATAACCATTAGAAAATTGATCATGGAAAGCGTCTCAGTTCCGTCCGCCAATATTTAAGTGCAAAGAGAAAGATTTAACGCACTCTATCTCGCTAAAGTGGTATTAAAAGGTTTACATGTATTTTACATCATAAACACATTCAAAAAAATCGCGGTCATCCCAAAATGATCTATTGTGCATGTTTACAGACAAGGAAAGTTATTGATATATGAAAATATTCTACTCTAAATAAACCCTTCGAAGACATCTTTATACCTGTGTTAACCCTTTCATGTCGGAACTAATTTGTGTATCGTGCAATGTTTGACAAACTCAAGCCTGCGCCAGGGATGGAACCGGAACGTACGGGTGAAACTTGTGTACGCATACCACTAAGCTATCTTAGAGCTGTTGCTCGGTTTCTTAAGGAACCTCATAACGTGAACAACGCACGTTCAGACGTACGACATACGACAAACTCTGTAAACACAACGACTCGCAATGTGCGTTAGGTTCATTTGGACCTAGTCGGCATGAAAGGACTAAGATATCTGTTTATCCTCTAGCTGACATTAGAGATATTTCTTGTAGCTGATTGTGGTCCAGCCATTACTCCTGCTTTGACACACTCGCATTATAAAGATACATATTGTTGGTTTTAGTGCATTGCTGTTAGCTGCAGAACTACACGATGTGGATATATTGTGAGATTGTTCAACTAGTTAATTGTTGGACTGCTGTAAGTACACGTGGTTGGTTCGCGTTAAAATCCTTGGATTTATATCCATCACAACTCCGTTCGGAAGTGTAGTTCAGTAAATAATATACATGAATCCTGACAGCCACACTGACGTAATAGGTCCGAGCACATTGATGTACATATGTTACTTCCCAAAATTGTTATACAATTCTTCGGTTATACTGCAGGCTGTGTTCTCAAATATCCAATTAATGATGGGCAGTCTAAAGTCACATGTCCTGAAAAATAAGTCATATAACAGCAACACTCGAGTTGATTTTTGTCTGAATTACAGTTTCATCGTTTTTGCCTTAAAGGTAAAACTTTGGATGGACTGAGTACAAGTACTACCAAAGTATGTGCTTCGAAAATTTGATCACAATCAGATCATTACAGACATGGCCAGGTATAGCTTGAGATGTATATTGGTTTAAGCACAAAATATAGATTATTATTAATCTTTCTACAGGTTTCGTTGACATGCAAGCGGCTTCTGATATTCTTTTGTTAGTAGATAATTAACATGCCTTTTGCGTATTTACCAAAAAATGAATATTCCTTTCGTTGCTTGCACTTTATAAGAAAAAATCAATTTACCTAATAAGACTAAACACGCGGTTAGTGCATGTAAACCTATACATGTAATGTGCTATATATATATATCATATGACTGTGATATGCTCGAAATTATCGAACTACTGTTTGTAGTCATAATTAACGCTATACAAGATTCGGTAAGGATGAAAGCCATATTGCTGACACCCGGTTTTAGTGGGAGCATCGAGTATAACATTTCAGCTGTTCAAATGGAAGACTCGGTGTGGCAACGTGCTCTATTCAACAGAAACCAAACCATAAAGACGCACGTTGTAGCAAATCGATTAATATGGTACAGCTATTTTATACTATTTTCTGCATACATAATGTATTTGCTTGTAATTAGCTGCATTGTGGTTTACTACTTGGCTTGTAGCATTTTTCTATTATTTTTAAATTTTTAAGATATGTGCATGCTTGCAAACTTTCGGCTTAACTCTATATAGTAATTATATTCTCAAGCAGCAACGACATCAGTTTTTGACCTTCCATTGTTTAAATTGTTAATTTGGCATTCCAGGGTACAATTAACTTGCTTGGCAGTTCATACTACTCAGTTTTCTGCTTCACAACAGCCATAATATCAACAGCGCCATTAAAACAAGAACCATTTTAATTTTAGGGGAAAGTAGTTTAAAACATTTCAACTTTTTTAAATTTGTTTCAAAAGTCTGTTAATTTTTTAAAAAACTTTACTTTGTCGTTCTAGATTACATAAGAGCTTACAGTGCTGAGCCTAAAGGAAACTATATTTGTCGCACGAACGAATATTTAGCAATATGCATCGATAGACCAAACCACTTTTTAACATTTAAAATCTCAAATATAATATTCTCATTTATTCCTGAACAACAGTATGTGAATTATTGGAGGTATCAAATGAATAAAAAAGAGTGTCCGTTGTATATACACTGAACGGCGGGGGCGATCGCCTTTCCCACGTTTTCGGTCTGTCGCGGTGCAGAAGGGTAATTGTAGCCACAATTGGCGTTCTACAATCCAATAGATCATCTTAGAACGAATGTTAATAATTTACCAACCTCGGAGGAATAGAAGCATGAGTCAGTCTGCCCAAACGGATTGAAGATATACACGACGAAATATTAAACACAATAAACATGTCCGTGCTATGTCCTGAGGCAAAATGCTTTACATAATAAAGTACCGGCTATGAGCCTTTACAGATGCGGACACTCATGTCATACCAATGTATCGGTCCATGTTTTTGCGTCAGTTATCTTACTTTTGACGGAGGACGTGTGAAGGGCATGTATAAATTTTCCGTTTTCGTCCTGCCCTGTCCAAGTCCTTACCCTCCCCCCATCCCTCCCAAATGTTTTCCCGAGCTACCAACCTCTTCATTCTTGTCTTCCAATTTTTGTTCAATTGCGGTAGTGAACATACAACATATGTGGTATGGTCAGGACAACAGTTGGAGTAGACAAGACGAAAGTGGAGAATATGTCTATTCCAAAAAGCGTGACTAATGACGCAAAGATCGACCGCGCATCCCGCAGCGTATATAATGCATGTATGTGACTTGAGGGTTATATGCCTTTTCAACGGCGGATCATGAACTCTTGATAATTCTTTTACGTAATTTCACTACGTCAATTGCCAAGTCATATGTGATGTTTTGCAGCTGATTCTTCGACCACATCAGTAGCATTTGTTTGAAGCTGTAGTTTTTTCTACAGGTTTTATGTCGTTACTATTTAATCGGATGTTTCCCGCACCTAGGTGCAGTAACACACATGCTATCACTAATAGTCACCCCTGACTGATTAAAATGAAAGTGTTCTCTCGCATGGTACTGAAATCCGTGCATATATCTAGATAAAATAAAATAGAGACTATTTTACAGAAATCCCTATTAACTGCAATTGTGACGTTGCATTTCATGTCGTGCTTTATTTCGTAAGTCTTATTGAACATAGTAGAGACAATAATTCAGCTTTTGACAGGTTATGGACTGCCATACGATTTGGCCAACACAATGTCACAACCTAAGAACTGTAATAAAAAATTCTAAAGTGCAAAATTTTCCTAAATAGGGCCTTTGGGCCTTTAGTGCGCTAAATTAGAAGAAAACACGAAATAGAAAGTACCAAACTTACAGCTTTATGGAAAGAATGATATCGAGATATAATATTTGCCGTAAAGATATAGGCCCCTAGGTGTGTGTTTTACTACGTTTCGCTATGTCCAAGCGTATTTTTATTTCTCTGAAATATATTTTATGTAGGTTAATAACTAACAAAACCAGAAACAGAAGCTTCATGCCTAGCTTTGTGTACTAGGACTAGTTATGGCGCTAGGGGATCCCAGCTGCACCGCCATTCCCCGATGTGGTGCTGGACAAATCTGGCTTTCCCGACTAGCCGGTGAACCGCTAGTTGACCAGGGCATATATCCTTCCCTGCTGGGTATCGAGATACCGCGCGCAGCGCTGAGGCGAGCACTCTGAAGGAACGCAGGACAAATGCTCAACTATCGCCAAACAAATGCCCAACTAGCGCCCTGGGTCATGGTTACCATTGGGAGACGCTGGTGGCTCATAAGTCGTCTAGCTTATGAGCCTATAAAATGCCAGATAATCTCTCGGAGACAAGCTGTTAGCGAGGGCGTTCCGCAGGCGCCTTAAAACCTGCCCAACGAACTATGTGGGGACAAACCACGAGAAAAAAGTGTCCAGTCATGGGTTAAATGGCTCTGTGGGCGACAAACCACGAGAAAAAAGTCACCAGTCATGGGTGAAATGGCACAAATCAGTGGCAGCAGGCTGATAGATACTGGCGCGAGCGCCTGGCTTAAAATTCAATGACGGTCGCTTCAGCGTGGCACGCGGGAGAACCCATATAGTTCAACGGGTGGCACGCACGGTCCGTAGCGACTACTGCGGGGCAGTCACCAGGCTTCCCGGATCTGTTATATTTCAGTGTACCGCCGGTCAAAGCCTCGTGGCCAGAGAGTCCTGACGATGGGGGCACGACATCGCAGGCCTAAATTATCGTGCAAGGTGAGGAAAAGGTGAAAGCCATTGACTTTCACTATTTCCTTAAAAAACATCTTCACAACGAAGGATTACCGACGAGCTGACCAGGGAACCGGTTAGCTTAGCAGGTTGCCGGCGGGCTTCCCAGGTTGTTCGGCCTGGCCCCTATATCGGCCCACGCGTCTAGTAGTATGGTGGTCCACGAGAGAGGGTCAACCCTTAAGACTGCTCACAGGTATTATCGCTGATTCGCCTTTCCCGAATTTCTCCCAGAGCCCTATTTGTTTCAGGTGCCTCATTTTCCGCTCTTGGGTAACCCTGAATGTTCTCACCTGAGTCCTAGCACACAAAGAGTAACGCTTGGGGACTCCTGGGAGGAGATCCCAGTGCCAGTCGCATTGTCTAGAAATTTTCATGGGGAAAATCTTTATGACGTGCTCCTTGAGGACATCGATTGTGTTCTCGTGATTATTCGACAACGCCTTACCAAACTGGTCACCTACTTAGCTGTCCCTAGGCTGCTAATATCGCGGAACTGGGAAATGAACACATCAATTATTTATTCAACTCGTTGACTGGCAAGGTAATACGGTTATTGCATTAATTGAGCAGGACGAAATTAAAAATAATTGCGAACGGGAAGCATAATAAACACAACAAGCATCATGATAGCAATGATCAAGAGTGTCAGACCCGAAGCTGCTCAGCCGACACGTGAATTCCCTTCTGCTTTTGTCACTCCCAAATTTTCGCAACCCGTGATCAGTATGCTACCATTCACTCTCCCTTAATATTTTGCGAAGCTCGTGTATTTACCCAAATTTCTGCTACACTGTACAATACCCCAATTGAGTATGGAGCCACCCGCGTATGCCCTGCCACAATTGGTGGACTTATCGCCAAAGTGTCTATTCCTAAACATGGAAAATAGTTTACACCGAAGCCGAGTGTACAGGGAAAGGAGGTGTACAATCTTAGGGCCAATGTTGGGCCCCCTGTACTCAGGGTGGCGTTGCCTGCCCTCCCTAGTATCTGATGTCAAGAAAGAATGGTCCGACTAGGGCCTCTACCATAGTTGCACGACTTGTAAGTCCGCGTCTTGGTTTTGTGGATATTGTATAAGTGGCCCCTTTTGATATGTCGCAAGGGCAGAAGCTTGACTTTGAGAACGGTCTCGGTACTTGTTTTAAGTAAAACCGAATTTCTCAGGTCGCAGCTGACTCCATCTTGCTTTTGTCTTTACTCTTTTTTTACGTCGATGCAACTACTGGAATCGCCTATTTCGTCGCGATACGAAGCCATTTGCACAACCTGAAGCCTCAAACTTCTCAATCGGTTATTAGTAGTTTATGATGGTGGAATGTGAAAACGCCGACCCCGTTGAAGCTTATTGGGAAGCTGGGGGTAATAAAGTCCACAGAGCCTTGACACCTCGCCCTACGTATAGGACTTCCGGGCCTGCCCAACGTAGGTTAGTTGCTGTGTAGGATAGGACGAGTCTCCCTGCTGTAGCTGTACGGCTTGAGAGTATTCGTCACTTTTGAAGACGGTACGTCGTTAGCAGATAGAAAATGTCATGACGCATTGTCTCGAATTTAGGGGCGCTTCAAAAGAGGCTTTATTTTAGGGTTTATATTCTCTGCCCTTTTCTGCTCGCTCATGTCTTTTCTGCTTTGCGATTCTCTACACATGACATTTTGTCCGATCTGGAGCCACCGGCGCCTCGCTAGACTACAACGAGCCTAAAACTGTTCTTTTGACAAAAGCCTGAAATTCGGTGACATGTCCTCCCGGTGGAGCTAGCAGGGGAATGAAAAAGGTATGGCAGTCCGTGGTTCCGTAGCGTGCTGCCCCACACGAGGGAGCCGCCGCCCTCTGTATTCCAAGCCCGCCCGAACCATGGACTCCCTGGACGTATTGTTAAAAGATTGACGGGGCTCCTTGCCATAGCCGCACGGCTTGCGAGTGCCCGTTCACGCTTTCGTGCGGTTAGCTTTTGAATGTCTGAAAATCTCAAAAGGGCAACGCTCGGAATTTTCGGAACTGGTCGTTTTTATACTTAAGCTTGTGGCTGTGACCACAGTTGCCTTCAGGTCGCTTTATTCATTCCTGCTAGACTTTTCCGCATCTCGTGTCAATGCGTACCTCCGCATCTCCCATTTTTTTCTATGTTGCATTCCCGTAACCCTTTGATCACATGATTTACTACCTAAATATTCTACTGACCGATCGATTGAAACGTCAAAAGGGAACACGGAGAGTAGGGGAACCAGTCGAGCTCGGTGGGATCTGGTTTAAGCGTGAATCTCTGCGATTTCTTGGGTAAGTGCGCTTACGGGGGCTCGAAGCATCATCCGGACACTCCAGCACCCGCAAGGGCGACCCCTGCGGTTTGAATTTTAAAACTCAAGACCAGGAGGGACTTTCTCGCCTGCGGCACGAGGAAAGCCCTTCTAATAAATCAAAAGCCGAAAGTAAACCCAGAGTGCGAAATGAAACTAAAAGCGGGCAAAGAAAACAACACTAACCGGCGACGACCGCCAAGAGAAAACCAAATTCTTCCAACTTAGCGTTCGACTGGCTCCGACGCTGCATCGGACAGGCCTCGTTTATACCTACTGTCTACCCCCCTTGCTAGCTTGTCTCTGTTTTCTGATTTGTCCCCAAGGAACCTACTCGAAAACTTTAACTTTTAGAAATAGAGTTATTATAAAGCCATAATAACGTGTATAAAGACGGCTCGACAACAAAGCACTGCTTATATTATATATAGTTGACCGCTGGTCGGCTAGTCAGTCGAATAACAAAGTTGATTTATTCCCGTTAGCGGGGCCTAACTTGGAGCAGCAACGCGAATTAGTAAACATCATAATCCTCGCTCTTGTCGGCCGGCGCTAGGTTTAGCTTATTGAAAAATATACCAGCTTTCAGGGCGCTTATAGGTTATAAGTATTTTTTAGTTTTTTGTTGTTTTCAGGTTAACAAAGGGTCGCAGGCTGTCGGGGGGTCGTAGCCCTGGCAGGCCACCTGCTAGAGAAATTTGAAATTTTATGGTAGCATTAATATGTTGCCTGCTACAGGCCGTTTAAGTTCCAAAGATAGAATATTTTGGTATCTTGAGCGGTTATTGGGATCCTGCGCGGGTCGGTGGGGCTTTATGGCCCCGTTTATGATAGCATAGTTAGTATAACACCCCATGGAGATGTGGAGCCCCCAAATCGGGAAGTTTTATTTGGTTTGGTTATCATTTAAGGCGTAGAAAAACGGGTCTTTAAACGCCTAGATGAGGGTCCCTAAGTACATACGAGTAAGGGTTTTGTGGTCTAAAATGAGTGACTATGAAGCCTTAGTGGGCCCTAATTATAATTCTCTAACTCTATTTTACCCTAGTTTTAAGAAAAACCAAAAAGTTAGAAATTTAACTAACACGGCGAAAACGAGGATTCCCTCAAGTTCTGTTGAATCCTGTTCGCAATAAAGTTAAAATTCCACTAAATACTACAATAACTATCCACCCAACAATCGTATTCCTACTTCTACGTGTCAGGATAGGTCTTTTCGAGCTTTTGGCCCGAATTTTATAAAGTTCTACAAATGCGCCGACTCGTCCTAACGCGCACCACATAATACACATGAAGTAGCGAGTACAAAAATAATCGATATATATGCGTTTTGCGATCAGCCGTACGGTACTCAATTCGCGAAATCAAAAGAACCAATTATAAAAATATTCCGACGATTGTCCCCGGCCCATCGAATGCGCATACTTTTTCTCAGTAACACACTATGATAATATTGCACACGTAACGATTTAGGATCGACTGGATACCTATAAGTTGGGATTGTGAAATCTCCTTTGTCGTCCGAATACGATTCGGAAAATCTCCTTTGCCGAATCCCTGCGCACCTCGGGCGGGTGGAGCGTGACCGTCGACAAACATTACAAATCTGATACAGTTCATATACAGTTTATTTCACGATGGCAATGTGTTATACGGAAATATTAGTACCGGGATCACGCTCTACCAGCATCCGGCCGTCCGTCAGGTTAAACTTTACCCACTCTTAATCGCCCCCATTGAATATCAATTAAGATTTCCTAAAATCTCGGGCTGTAATAAAGTAATATAATTTGTCATTATACTAGTCGCACAAGATTATAGTGCAGAAGCAAGCAGAAGTTCGTTTGGACCGTCAGTGTAGCAAACTTTAGCTTGGACGTACCCGAAAATAGCAAAAGGCACAACTAGGTTGCCATATCTAAAGGGCAAAATAGCATAACGGATTTTATGCTTCTTTTCTGAAAGGCTATGGACTTGTACAAAACTTGCGTATTTTTCTCGAATTTAGTGCACTAAAGGCCCAACTACAGTTAAGATTACTAAGCGCATCGGTCGGGGAATTCCCAACTACGGTTAAAATTCACTCTTGTTCAATGTTCGGTTAAAACAAAACATGGCAACCAACAAAACAGAACACATGTAGAAGCCAGGCTATGTAATAAAACACCATATCTTAACCGCCACATAAAATAGCTAAGTACCGCATGGTGGAAATTTTTTGGATAGTCGGCGCCACACCTTCAGCTTAGAAATAGCTAAAAGTAGTAAAAGTCATACCTAGGGACATATAACTTTGCTGCAATATGTTACAACGGATTATCCTTCTTTTCTATAAAATTGTAGTTTTGGTATAAAAATTAGGCATTTAGTGCATTAAATTCCCAGCGGTATAAGTAAGGCATTAAGATGACTAATTCTTGTTTCCTTTATGTTTAACCATTTTGGTTCTTTTTCGAGTTACATTAAAGTTCAGTTTTTACGGCTGTTGACCGAGGCGCTTAGTATGTATGCACGTAATCATACTAAATAGCCGAAGAAATAAAATGTTCTCCCAGGCTCGACGAGCTAGTTCTGAATATGCTTATTTTGGCCAAATGTAAAATTAGAAATTTCTTTTTACAATTTTTTGGGTTCCCTAGGTGCGCAAAGATTTGGAAAATTGTTTCCTTAAATGTATAATTTTACCTCTCGAACCGCATTGACGAGCTGAATCGAGTGACGGATTAAGGAGTTGAAATTTATGTGAAATCCTAAGCCTCATGCTAAGCCTAAGTCTTCCTTAGTATAAGCCGAAGTAGTTGACACATAAACCGATTCATAAACGATATTTATGATTCCTATGCGAGAACACTTTCCAGTACTACAGTTTCTTAGTCAACAAAATGTTTTAAATGTACAGTGTCTGTATCAATGTAGTAAAATTTGAGACAGAATTGAATATATGCGTCGGCTAAAAGCTGTATATTTTAAAAGCTTTTTAAAATGATAATCTAGAATATAAGTTTTGGCAGCAAATTTTAAGTAAATCTAACTCACAGCGGCTACATTACGATTGTGTCTAAAATAACATTGTTTCAGTATTATAATGGCTACTGCAGCAGCAGCGAATTATCAACGTATTGCCCTATGTGGGATGTACAGGTGAGACATGATATATTAGCTAGGAGTTCACCATACTACATTACATGATAGAGAGGTCCATGCTTCTCTTGCAGTCTGACAAATGCGGCGATCCTGCTATGTTTGAGCAAGCACTAAACTTTAGCTATAACTCACATGCTATGTGTTGATTATATTAGGCTGTCGAACTTGAAATAACACAATGCTTTTCGAAGACAAAACTTGAACTCTGTTTTTCCCTATATAAAAAGTAAAACGTGAAATGTCATAGTAATACGTTCATAATACACGTGTTATTTGCTCAAACATCGAGAACGTTGGGAATGATTTAGTTAGATTATGTGCCTCGCGCAAAAGTCAAAATCATATAACCTTATCCAATCAATCCCAAAATGTATTCATCGTTAACCTTGTTGTGATCAGATTTAATTATTCGCTGGCTATGTATGACCAACAGTAATCGATAAATTTTTCGTGCCCAGTTAAATTCTTTGTATCAGTTTTGGTTTATCGGCCAAACTTTGTAAAAACTATCTTTTCGTTGCAAAGCTATGATCAAAACAAAATTCACCCAATTTGTATAAACTATGAGGTAGTTATTCATGTATGTTTCAGGCTATCAGGCTAATTTTTATCTACCATCTCCTTTCCAGGATCCAGATTGTTTTGGGATAAGTTTGTGAGCGTAACACTTTGAATTAGATTATAATTGAATTGGGACTTATATAATTTATATAGCTCAAGAATACACTTTATAGTGTACGTAGAGCTTGATATTTTGACAAAACCACGAACTAATTCAGTTCAACCATCCAGTTCAATTGAATCCAGCAAAAATCGTGTTCTATTTTATGGTATCGGTACTCGCAGTTTAGTAAACCAAACAAGGACTTTTTGTGGTGTACAAGCGGCTTCGCGTACACGAGCAATTCTTCTTTGCGCGAGTTTGTAATGTTAATCAAATAACTTGCAAATTAGACGGCAGTGTCTGCGGTCTGCGATGGTATAAATTTGAAAGTAAGACCGCAACTGTAAATGTCTTCAGCTGTACACTGTTCAGAAAATTGCGTCTTAATTTTTTAAATCGTACCGCGCCTACGTGTTGCTGTGTTGCAAATTGTGACGTAATGAATTGTAATTTGAGCGTCATCGTCGGTTTTAATACCGTGAAATGACTTGTCAAAATAACAATTCGGGTGTGTGCATCTTAAGTGAAATCACGTGCATGTTATTGGATATATGTAATCTATGAACATTATATATATTTTAAGCACCATAAAATACACCATATGAAGTTTAATTTCTGGACTAACTTTTGTGCAAATGTTTCTGCCATTAGTCAACCTGAAGAGTTTTAGCTGACAAGCCCAAAGAATCAATAGTAGCGTTATGGCTTACATTGGTTCTGGTTGCTTCATTCCAAAAATAGTGGACGTGAAGGCATCGATCTGATGATCAAGCTCCCAGTGTGTCAGTTTATGTACTGTACCGGCATCCTGTTCAAAAAATCGTGGACAAGGGAGGTAGTTACCTTGTCTATAATTGATCGGGAAAGCTAGATTCAACAGTGCATACCCTTTGTTACTCTTATGCATGCACCATGATTAAATGTCGAAAAATAAATTACACGTCTAATGACATTGCACTTCCTTGATAGACTGGCCACTATTAGAGTTGTTAAAGTTCCACTGCATCTTTATAATACCAGTGACGTAGTTGTTTCAGAAGGGCACGTTTAATGGCTTCAACAATCCGAAAACGTGCAGATTTGCTGTGGAAAAAGGTTAGCACCCTTCCGTCGCTTGATTTTCAAAAGCCGTTTTAGGCGCGGTATTTATGCAAAAATTTATCAAATGTTCGCCGTGAAAATCCAATCCAAACAGCAACAAGACTGTCTGAATAATAGTAAATTTTAGCAACTAATTTTTTTTAATTTATGCTATCGGAGTGTTATTACCGGTATTTCTCAGAACTTACACGCATGCAAGTTTTGCTTAATGGGCCGGTGGGATAATAATATTTCCACAGGCTAGCAATGCAAAAAATGGACAATAATATAATAATTTGCGCGAAATCTGTTCATTTAGTCCCAGTTATAAACAATAAAAGCAAACTACAAAATATGGTTTGATCAAAAATACTACTCGGGTCCTGTACCCAAGCAGGCGGGGATATGTGCAAATAGGTTATATTTGGTAAAGAGTAACCTTAAAAGCACCTATGAAAAATTAACATTTGTTAAAGTAATAACAAAATTTTGGCTGATTACACAGCACAAAAGTAAATTTTCCTGTCCCTAGCTTTTGTGTCTATATTGATGACTCTCGTATAGCATAGAAATTTTTACTTCTGATTTTCAACTCTCTGTGTTGTACCTCATACTACATGTGCTGTAGTGCCTATAACACTCTCCGTATTATTCATAGCAGGATTGGAAATAGGTCAACGGATCAAGGGTCAACTGGACTGGACTAATCAGCGGATCGCGGTTCAAATCGTCTGACCCGTATATACATAAATCAAATGTTAACATTAATACAGTTTCGGACATAGAGGCACTCGTATTTATTACTCACACGTATTTCCCACAAACACTGCTCGAACGACACTCACTTTCTTCAAACTAATACGCACGAAAATTACTCATAATCAGTTCGAGTAGCCCATGTTTATAAAACCAAATAAATATTCCACATAAAGAAAAATATTAAGATTTTTGCTTGAATGTACTAAAAATGAATTAGTAGGGGCAGGATGTGATTGATCGAAGCCCCACGCGTGCCACAACCACAAAAGTTAAATATTAATTTCGTTATAATGTATGCATGTGCTATTGGTTCGCTGAATGCCTGCATATGTCTTAAATGTCACTATATTACACCAATTTGTTAGTTTTCATTGATTTCATTCAATTCATTATGTAACAAGAGGCACGCGTTTCGACGCCCTTGCGCTTTGCATAAAATGCATTATATGCTAAGATTATTTTAGCTAGAATTTCGTGACTCGAAAAGATGTCCTTCGGACGTTACATTCTATAGTAATACCACCTATTTGATCCCATGAGGCTTTGTCGTTTTACTTAACGTATACACACAAGTTTTGTAACAAAGTTTGCTCGCAATACTACATACTTATACATGTTCTTCATATATATATATACTATACAAATACTGAAAAAAAATTGCAAAAGTGCTCACATGAGCGATGAAATAATTGTTTTGGCTATCGATTGTTTGTGTTGCAATGTTCAATTTTGAATCAGTACACTAAGTAGAGTTGTGCCGACAGTAGTACATGCTGGAATTCGGCGAATTACACTGCAGACAGTTTTGACTATGCTCTGTGCAGCTATGCCCTAGAAACTATGTCAAGCTAAAGTTGTTCGCTAGCGCCGTCTTCAGCGGTTGCTGTAAGTCAGTCTTATATTGTGGTTTGGACTTTGTGGTGGTATCCACGGTTATTTCTGTTCCCTGGCGGCTTAAAGGGTTTGGACTAGCTCATTCGTATTACGACACGGAGGCATCCCTGCTTATCGGTTACTCGCGCGAGCAGCATCTCGGTACCATAGTATTTGGTGATTATTGTGGATAGTCAGTCACGCGACTCCTGGACATTAAGGCGATATAAACATATTATGGAAAGAATTAAAGATAAAGACACTGAGGCACGATGATGAGCGTTAAAGAGTACGTGCTCGCCTTAGTGATATTTTAACAATATATTTTGTTTTGTGTTTGGAGATATTATTGATTATTCAGTTTGGTGGATTTTGCGTTGTGGATTTTGGACGTGCGTAAGTTGCTCATCATTTCAATTGGAGTTGTTTGTTTTGAACCGCAGCACATTTACAGGCATTACTCATGTTGAAGTCGCGTATCTTTTTTTCCTGAGAATAAGTAGAGTTGAATTATTTGTGTATAAAGGCATAGACAGTGATAGAGTTATAGCCTAGAGGCCAGACTGATAGTAGACTTTGAGTACTTTGAGATACTGATTTGGCTTAAGCTGCACATTAAATTAAAAGATCAGAGTTCATCGTTTTTCGCAACGATAGTCGGACATTCCTAAAAGTCTAGAATGAAGAATTTCTCCTAAAACTAGCGTTCGATTGTTCCTCGTTACAATTACACCAACTTAATCCTTATCTACAAGAATTATGGAAACATCGACACATGAGTTAAATTTATTGCACTTAATAAATTGATAATTTAACAAGCTGCTAATTCCGGTAACTCAGTTCAGTCTTAATCTACCCGCAAATGTTATTCGCAATTCACTCGTGCTTTACTTACAATATGCTCGAAGTTCACTCTGTTCCTAACCCGTGAGTGGCTTTTGTTTACTTTTGACCAGTACTGTAAGCGAATTATCTGTGCACATGTGGGGGAACACAGGATGTTTCTCTACCCCAAGGATCATATTCTTCTGAAGCCTCAGCAAAGCACCCCTCCTCATAAAGATCAAACTCGGCTGATTGTGATGAAATTGGCAAAAAATTGCATAAATTAACAGAATTGATGCAAATTTTAGCAAAAATTGCAGAAAATATGGAATAAAGTTGGAAAAACTTCAGCGAAATGGAGAAAACATGATGATAATTTGTGTGTCAAATATTAAATTTAACCGAGTACACTTATCTTTTCTTTTTCTATTCATGGCACTTTTCCTACGATGTGCAACGTCAAATCTTTGGTTACAATAAGTTCTTGAAATAATTACTACTCGTAAATAAAAATTTTCCCAAACTACATAAGAAGAACGCACTAATGGAATTAAATTAAGAAATTTTTAAATAGACATGTATTAACAGTTCCTATATATGTATGGTTGGTGATGCTTCTCTTGGTCTTGTCTTAATGCTGCTAGCAAAAGAGGAAATAAAAATCGTCGCTGTGCTTTATGTTTGGTATATCTATTTGATAAAATTTCATATTCCTGCTCAGATTTGACCACAAAAATATTTTGGACATTTTGTCCGAGCAGCAAAATTTCTGGAAAAAAGCAAACCACATATGCATATTTTAAAATATATATTGTAGAGCTCTTCACAGAGTATGTGGTGTTATGTTACGTATCCATAGCAACAATACCAAAATTATAAACGCTTTCGAAGTTTAAATAAATTATAGAAACTTCATGATATAAACAAATAAATGTTGTAAGTCACGGCACCCCAATTTAAAGTCCAGTAGTGGTCTTTAGTAAATAAAGGTGTTACGGTTTGCTATTTTCCTTTTTTATCTCAGTATAGCACATAGTTTCACGGTCCACGTGTCTTGCAAACTATGCTCATAGCATATAATTTTGCTTAACATCTACAAGAGTTAACACCTACGAAATAAAAATCCAAAACCTCTTTTTTGAGACAATAATAAGGCAAATTTGCATCATTTTTCGGTATAAAGCTTTCGACTGGTTTGGCCGATCTAGACTATATTTTCGTGCCTTTGTATATTCTTCGACTCCACCTCAGATCACCGCTTTGCAACACATGGGTATCCTTCGTTAAATGATTTTCATAATCTTGTCACCCTAGTCGGTGCTTCTTGCTGGATATATATGTATTGAGGGCCTATTTACATACTGATTCTTCTACGAACTAATGTATATTTTTGCTTCAGCACGAGAGGTAAATCATGGAGCCGAAATATTTGGTACAGATTCGTTATGCTTTGAAACGGCGGTTGGTTCATCGGAACGGGCATTTGTTTCTTATGATTGCGACGATCGATTGATGAGTACCATTCAGTTTGAAAATTCCGGCGGAGCAGGATGTTACAAGGTTATTGTTTATTGTGTTCAGTTTCAGGAGATGCATCAGCACGAATAATAACGAGCAGCGAATGATTACTTCATTCCGTTGCAGATTACAGTTGGCAATATTCAGTTCGCAATATTTAGCCCAGGCAAACGGAAATGGGTTCCCAAGCGTCCAAAATATATAATCGACATTGTACGGGTAAAATCTCAAAGTTTATTTTATAGACTTATATAGATCAAGATGGCAGACCGTAACGGTATATAGCTAAAACGGCTTTAATGCCTTAAAAGTTCTATGTATTACTTGTAACGCCTGTACCCAATAGTACGTGAAACCACGCCAAGGTTGATTTGCAATCTCTACCGACTTGGAGTTATGTGCTGGGCCAACGTCTGTAAATGCGCTCGTCTGAGTAGTCTGACTGGAAGTTTATACGCACCGATGTCTTGTCCGGCTTCTCGCACCCTCCCCATTTACAGAAGTAGCAAAGTCGGTTATTTTCATTTAGGGCACGGTTATTTAAGATATTAATTTTGAAGACTCATAGATAATTTGGCACTATTCAGCTTGGAAAGGCGGTTCATATCCATCAGTGATATCTATTAGGGCCATATTTATATTTTTTCGATTTTTTTGGGTTACCCATGATATATATCAACTGAAAATACTCAAAAAATTCTCTATAAAATTATAATTTGGTATACCATTCTTACCGCATTGATCAGCCAAGTCGACAGGTGATACAGGAAAATCAGCGCCAACAGTTAATTTGTGCATGATTTCCTAGCTATTAAACAGTATTTATTCGTCGGTTCAATACTCATTGTAGACGAGGACATGGTTTCGACATATCCCACTTAATACATATAGCTTGTTTCTAGATTTAAGATTTTGTCCTGAAAAATAAATTAAGCTTAAAAATATAAAAAAATCCTACATGCACTTATACTTCTGAGGGCAAGATGCAACGATGTCTTCCAAAATTGATTCTAATGTGTCGCCAACGCTTTGTTTTTGCATTACATAAACTTGTACAAGTACGAATCCAGCATCTGCAGATGCGCGCCTTTCTGATTCCTGCTATGTCGTTTCACGTTGCGCATCATGAGCTCGAGCTCGATGTGTTTGCGCCGCTGTAATTACGTCCGCAAAATGTTGGTTGCGTGTAACAAAGTTGATAACTGAACCGCATACTGCTGATTTCCTTGACTTAGCAATATGTATATAAACAGGATAATTCCCCAAGAAAATTTACCAAAAAGGGTGGTTTCTAGGAAAGACCCAAAAAAACTGACGTGTGAAAAATCTAAAACGGTGACTAAAACTAAAAAGCGTTCTTGTTTATACAAACGTATGATATAACAAAGTACAAATCTTGGAAGGCGTCGGCAGAGGGTGACTCGTACTCGTGCGAGTTCATATGGCACAAATTGGCAAGCACGACCTTTCGGAGCGAATAACAAACATTTCTTAACGCATAAAATGATTCCGCTGAATTTGCTACCAGTCGACTCAGATTGTCAGTGCTGTCCGAATGGTGCAAAAACCATAATTTTTTATCATTTCGACACCAAGAGTCATTATTAATATTAAAAATTCTAAAATTGGTTCATATACAATTATGAACCGCCTCGGAGAGCTGAATCTAAAGGCGTGTTCACACGCTCATACTTTTTCTCGAATTTTGAGCTCAAATTGGCGGTGATTTTTAAATAAAAATTGCGATATTTAAAAATTTGAGATCAAAGTTTGAGCTCAAACTTTTTCAGGAAATACATCTCATCCTATAATTGGTTACAGGAATATTCATGAAAAGTTTGAACAGTGTTCACACGTTCAAACTTGCAAAAATGCGAAAACGTTGCTTTCATATTTTTTCAAATTTGTGCAAAAAGTTTGAGCGTGTGAACACACCTTTATGGTAGCGAAATTATCGCCGCATATTCAAAGCTGACCAATTTTAGGTGGATGTGACTAAAGCAAGACCTACAAAGGCTGGCAGTCAAGGACTCTATTATATGATTATAGTACAGTTTTCTAGAGAGTAGCGGAGAACATTCTAGTGAAGTCATATATGTCCCTTTACACAACCATGTAATATTCTGTTTGCAGTACCGATGTCATCAGGGTCGGCTCCAAATACTGGCATTTAGTGACAATCCGTATAATAAGAACCATTATTTGACATGCTACGGTGCTGGAGCTAAATTACATTTTGTTCGGCAGTTGAACATTGTTCAAAAAGATTCAATCATAACGGCAAAAAGCAAAACGCCAAAGACGAAGCGACGAGTGGTTGTCGGAGAGGTAATATGTCCGTCATGCGATGAAGTTTGCAGAAAAACACCTGAATTTCAATGCGAAGAGGAAGTTCATGGAATCGATGTTGTTGACTATATTGGAAGTGACCCTTGTAGGCAGTTTAATTTGGCCGTAGTTCATTTTAAAGTGACACAAGGCTTAACGCTATCGATAAACATTTTTACGTTAACACACTTCGTATTAATAAACTGACCGAGACGTGTCAAACGAGTGGCCACGCCGTTTGGGCTAAGACTTATAATTTTTCTATATAGAGTGTTTACCCTACATCCGATCCGATCTCATATAGCATGCACAATTTTATCTCATCCGAATCGGATGACGTAGTGTGACAAACACATATACGTACACACGTGTACTATAAATACATGCATAGGTCACATCGAATCAGATCAGATGCAATGTGAACATAGCCCAGACCTTAAACATTTAAGCGATGTCATGTAGTCCTTATTACGCTGCAATTTGCCGTCCAGTGTAAATAAATAAAATTGTGGTAGTTTATCCAGTGGGATAGGACCGAAGTCTTTAAACTATTTTAATGCCATAACTGGTAACTGAATCTTTATAATATTGTGTATAATATACTAATATTGGTAGAATACATTATGTTACTCTATTGATGCTACGAATCTACCACTCATATCATTAAAAATAAGTTGCTCTCATCAAAGCTTTATTGAAATATTGCGGATTGGGCTTAAGCTATAAGAGACAGCTTTATTAAATAATACATATACGACATGCTCTAGAAATGCGCCTATGTATATAATTACACGGGTATATGTGTATATGTTTTACTATCATAGTATACAAAATGCCTGGCAATCCAGTCGCGTCTGACAGGGCTTCTGATCAATTTCACGGTTCAATTTAATAATTTTATAGCGCCGCATCGGTATTGTACGTCTTCGCAGTTGCAATCATTTGTAACACAATATTGATAAATTTTAAGCGTAATTGTTCATAAATAAACTACGATAGATGTTATTACAGAAATCATGCAACGTAGAGATACTATGGTTTGTAGTTATCATTTTCAATAAAGATTGCATGGTAGGTCATACGTGTGTTTAACGCACACGGTATGGCATCGAAAATTTTTCGATCTTGTTATTTAAGAAAGTACCATCCCTATATATAGCACATTACCAGAGCTCGCAAAAACAGGTAAGAAATTTTTTGCAAAAAGACATTGTTAAAATATTTATACGATATGTTATTTTTGAAGCCATATTATTGAAGCTAAGCGAGAGTAAAGGCCGGAGTTTCCTCAAATTGCGTCAAATTGGTAGAAAATTCTATTTTATCCGTCTGTTCGTCACATAATACATCATTCACAGAGAATTGTGTGCACGAATTGCACACCGTAAGCTATTGCAGCAACCATATTTTATTAAACAATATTGCAATGGATTATATTATTGCAAACATAGTACCGTCGATGGCACAAGGTAAAAACATTGCTGCTGTAATAACATTGGTTTGTGTTGCACTTTCAATAGAAGAAAGCGAAAATATTGATACCTCAATAATTTTGGCTTTATTGCGCTGAACTGTTCGGTGTTTTGCAGCAATGTTACGCTTGCTTATATCGTTGCTATAATACTTATTTCGTAGCATGATGACCATAGATATATAGTGTTTCTACTGCTGTGATACTAAGTGTATGCCTATAAATATCGCTGTAGCAATGTAGTTTCTTTGACTATTATCGCGACGTGAAAAACAAGATGCGATATTGTACATAGTATTTTGGCTATCCGGACAAAACAACACTGCAGAAATTATCTCCGCAGCAAAAGCGGGAATCAGAGCGTATTTTCAACTGGATGGTTTAGTAACCAAGAAAAACCAAGCCAAGTATGAACACCACCTAGCTTAAACCACAGATTTTCTCCAGCTAAACAACATTTTGTAGTTAACAATTTAAATATAGAAGAATAAGCGTTCTACTTTTATCGTACTCAGATATCTAGAAATACTATGCCTCCCTCAGAGGGTCCTGAAGCTAACTTACTTTTACTAATTTTGGACGCTGTTGATGGGAGCTATATAAAATTCCGAATAATCATTGTCGTGTTCTTTTTATAACGTTATAACGTACCGCCCGGAAGGGTTATTTGGGCCTTTAATTTTATAATTAAACATACAAAAATAGTATATATGTATATACGAAATAAATTTTTCGAAAACAGACACACCTTTTAGAGGCAACCGTGTGTCGACTGTAAGCATTAATTCATTGCTTTTTATCCAATTTGTTTGTGGTGCGAAGCCATCTGTGTCAAACCAAAATGCCGTATATTTTAATTACAAAAATCTACATATTTATTGAACCGTTCCGGAACGGCAGCTTTTTCATATTTCCTAGTGATCTTTATTTTATATGCGTTTAAATAAGTTTCACGAGCTAAGCAAAAACCTACAAAAATATGAAAAACAACAGCAATTTCATTACACGATGTGGTAAAAAGACTAGTATCATCCGCGGATTGGATTAGTCGTTTGATAACCTCACACAGTAGTAGATCACGCGACGAAGTAGTTTTGTGAAAAAATTGACATTATTACGGGTGTTATAATGCATAAAAAGTTATAGCAATAGCGGGTAACCTTGTCTACTTCCTCTACGTACCATGAATCTATCTTAAATATATCTGTTACCAATAAAACTTGAGAATATGTAAAGTTTTTCTTATAAATTACCTTTATAATACAAGTTTAATGTCATACATACTTATATTTTTACATACTAAAAACATTTTTCCGAATTTCTTACACTGCAGCGATGTATTAATAAAAGACTATTCGACAACGTCGAAAGCTGCCTTATGGTGTAATACTAGCAAAATGGCATCACAATTACCTACACTGTAATCACATATTTAATATGAATTATTAATGCCTTGAATTTTTCTTGCAGAAACTGAACACGTTTTATCAGGATGAACTAATAGTGAGATTACCGATTCAAGCCTTTTTGGTTGCATCTTGCATATATTTTGTAGTCAACATTAAACAAAGTGATTAATCTCCACTTTCTAATAACGACTGTGTCACCGGCACCTTTATACATACAATAGCGTGATCAATACACGATAAGACCTATTGTTCATAATCATATATAATCAATATGAGAGTTAAATAAACGATTTAATACAGGTCATAGGTTTTCGCGAAAATTCTACGGGAACACAATCCATTCCTGGGGTGTTCCGACCCTGAAGCGAGCGTACTCGAAATTCGACATCTATAACAGTAAAAAAGGCATCAAGTTTGTTTCTTCCTCATCAGTCAACTGCGCTGGCCTAGAATGAAATATGAAATTTACCAAAGAAATCTCAACAACACATTCGCACGGAAACAGATTTCGAAATGTGTCTTAATTGTTGGTACGATTTCTATAGGCTCTCATAAACAATAAAACCACTTTCCCATCTTTACCGATGAAAGTTGCTTCTACGTTGTAATAACCGGTGACGCAGCTGCATGGCGCAACTTCCTAACACCATGCCCATACGACCCCGGCTATCGTAACCTCAAGGGTGGACAGTGAATACTAAAATTTAATCCTATTCTTGGTCAGACCCAAGAAGCTACGCAGCTTAGCAGGCCGCAGGTGCGCTTCACGGGGTGTGTTCGGACCCCGCCCGAAGGGTTGCGCACGTGTCTAGTATCGGGTATGATTTCTGAGGTCCCCCAGGGAGGCTAGCACCGAAACCTGCTCGCAGGTCATGGAGCTTAGCCGCTGTTCCCTATCTTAGACTCATCGGAAGTTGTTTAGTTCTATTTTAGCGTATTAAGTGTTAAAATAAAACTTGGAAACGTCCCCAAAAATTTGAAGCTCAAGTTGATTGACCTAGTTCCGATCGCGGTGTGCTCCGTGTTAGAGCATTGACCTATGTGGCCCCCACTGGGTTCCGACGAGCCCTGAGTGTTTAAAGCCGGACTATCAATGGCGTGGCCTGCTCTCTTCAGTAAATTCTAAGCATGCGTACTGGTACTTTGACCAGTGAGAGTTTTAGTTTATGAAAATCGGTAGCGTTCCTAACAAATTTTGTGTCACTATCATGAACGGGTCAAATTTTGATAACGGTTCCAGTTATTTCACTTCCTATATCCGGCAAAAACGCAAACAGATAGGGCAGAAGGCCATGCGCGCCAGTGCTTATGACATTCTCGCCCACAAGCCGTGGCGAGCAGTGTCTGCTCGTCCGTGACGACAAACCACAGAAAAGCAAAAATCCCTAGCGTCTCGGTATCGAATAAAACTGTACTCGGTGTGTCAAGATACAACGTATATTTACAAAGATCAACTTTTATCAAGGGGACGAGTGTTCCTAAACTATAACGGGGCGGGACGAGTATAACGCTTCGGGAAAGCCTAGTGGTATCTCGCTACGGTTGCTTCGGTTTACCACAAGGTGGGGGCGCGGGTCGTTAAAAGAACCGGGGAGGAGCGTACAGAAATCCGCCTATTGCGGTCTAGGGGCGGTTATCCCTGCTTCAGCTCAACGTTGGCGAACTAATAAGCTATGCGGCACGATAAGCAGTGGCCCTAGTGTGCTTCGGAAATTGCTCCTTAATGCAGGTCGCTCTGGGCGGCGAATACTCAAGCGGGCGGAGAAAGGGCGGCGGTCAGAACGGACTAAGCGAGCTCGACAACTTCGTTGGGGAGCTGCTCAAAACACTACCAACAGCCAATTATAACGAGGAGTACCTAACTGTTTATTCGCATTGTATACTTGCGTCGGTACCTACGCGTAACATCGTCCTATCGTAATTGGCGTCATTTCCTACTTAGTAGTACGACTGACCGAACGAAGGTGGGTAAGGGGGGTGAACCAATCCGGTTTCAGAGCGGTAGGGGCCGGTTGTAACACGAAACGGCTCTAGGCGATTTCCTAATCGATCTCTGGGTCGCCGTCCAGAGGCGAACCTGGTTATTTTAGTGCTAGTTTTGTTTCCCTACTGGTATTTCGTGGGGGAAGCAGTTTTACGGGCTTAGCGCACCGAGCCGGGGAGTGGCTCGGTCTTATTGCCCCTTTTTTGGGGTCGTTTTGTATAGTTGGGTTCTGGGCGATCGGCGCCGGACGCATGCGCGTCTTTTGTTTTCTCTTTTGTTGATGTTTCGTTGACTCTCCCTATCTATGCTTTTTCTATTATACTGCAATAATGCAGTGCCTCAACTGCACTGTACTGCAGTTGAGTTATCATCGACATAATAGTCGATGTTCCTATAACTGCGTGGCTGAGTGGTTAAGACTAATGAAACTGCAGCGGACTTAAATTCTTCGTGCAGGATCAACTAACGAAACGGGAAAAATAGCACTGGCGAATACTGAAACTATATAAAAACGAAACTGGGCATACACAGTACATAGCCTAACGGGCACTCATGATAAATAGTGAAACCTGGCTAAACTCAGCGATCGACTCGCTCCAAAAAGAAAAAGGGGTTTTGCACTCGCCCGGTTTGGGGCCAAAATGGCCAGGGCGAGGAGGTAAGTTTTCTTTATTTTTAGTTCTAACCCTTTTAGACAATGGTCACGAAAGAAAACCATTGCGTAGTGCTATGGTGAGCACAGGTAAACTTAATTGTTTAATAAAAATAGTCTTTCGGGGCTTAAAACTAGCATCTCACCATCAAGCGGTGCGTTCGCGACACCAAACGGGATCGTCGGAATTTTGGTCGGCTGGGGGGCCTTATTCCCCTAGCCAAATTCTGTGATCATGGAGGTCGCAAGGTGGTCGGCTATCGTTTCTCCGGTCAGTCGTCCTAATGCAATGGTTGAACAAGTAAAATGCCTACCGAACATGTCGTCTATGTGCTCCAAAATCAAATTCAAATAACTGAGTGAAGATGATTCCGAGACAATATTTCGTGAAAGCAACAAACACCTTAAGCTCAAGTTAATGTCCCTAGAATTTGTTTAGTCTTTTGAGTTCCCAAATTTTCTTAACTCGATGAAATAGAAGAAATTTTTTGAGGGCTTCCTAAAGCACGACGGAGGCTAGTCCTCCGTCCCTAATCTGCATTTCTGTCCAAGCCCAAACACGGCATGAGCATGGAACGTTCAACTAAGCTGCAAATTTGGAAACCATAATAGCAAAACCATTGAACAATTCCCTAATTTCTGTGGCATGCACGTTCGCGAAAGTTTACCGTGGTCGACTCAGGAAAAATCGTTGATCCTAACTCGAAAGTAGCAAGTCATGTAAATCCTGGACGAAAAGCGTCCATTTTGTTGTGCCTTACCTAAGACCACAGGGAATCAGACTGACTTCGACTTGGCCTGTGCATTTTCCCTGTGCTCGGTACCTACGTACCCTAAGTCGCCTCGCGCTTCCACTTCGGAATTCGATCCTAGATATTTATTCTAGTTGGGGTCTATGTGTAGCATTTCGGCGGGACCCGCGGGTTGAACTCCAAAAGGTAATGAGTCTGTTTATACAAAGGGGACACGCTACTTTCACTGAGTACCTATACGAACGGCCTGTTACAGTTCACACAGCAGGGAAACTAGACCCCTGCACACGCCGATCCTTTCTCATACTTACATTCTTTGATCCTTGGGGCAGCACCAGCTGAACCCCCTTCGCGAGGTGTATACCTGCGCGGAAATCTTTCACGATCGATCCCATAACGAAGCGAAAAGCGAAGAAACGAAAAGCCACCGAGCAAGTGAAAACAACGAACAATTAATACGTAAAATCCTGCGTCGGAGTCGGTCAGTAGAGTCGACCGAACTCCGCGCTGCCGAAGTCAAACTGATTCCAAGATTCTACGCGTTGGTCGTAACATCGAAATTCCTGCCTGTATGTTAGGATGGCCATTTTGTCGCCGTCCAATCGCTGGCCATTTCTTGACGCCCACTTTTTTGGGTTTTCTGTCCAGTGTCCAATTGGGGACACTTCCGGAAATTCAAATCTTGACGGCTAAAACCGTCGATGTCCGTAAAGAGAGTCGGCTTCAATTAAATTTGCCGACTTTAAGTTTGAATCTTCCGAGTGCTCGGAAGTTGACCATCTGTGATTCTAGCCCCAAATTTCCCATGAAATCTGAGCTTTTAAGTTCAAATTTCCTGTAATTAGCGCCGGATGTTCTTTGAAATCGAATCCAATGCCCACGTTCTTGAGACAACATCCGGTCCCAAGATGGTTAGATCCCCACGCATTTCCCGTAATGTCCTTAAAATTTGCAATCTGTCCCTTCTTTTGAACTGTTTAAGCTTTCCGGCCTTAATTGGGTCGGCAAACAACGACATTTCCTTTGTGGCCACGATATGCCGCTCGTCAACTCAACTCAATCTCGTTATAGAAGGTGACCCGGGTCGCGAGGACACAGCAAAACATCGAAAAAGCTCAAGCTTAATTTAAAATTTTCAGCAAATCCTCACGTTCCGACGGCTCGCCGGGGGGAAGCCGACGACGGGAAGTCGTCCGTCTCGGGGCCAGAGACGGGGCAAACCTTAAAGCACTCCTGTCTGGTCAGGCGCCCTGCTCCAAGGCCCCTAGAGTCCACGGGAGGGCCCTAAAGTCGCCCCCGTTCGTCCTATCAGTCCACGTTTCGTTCGTCCGTAAAACTCTGAAATTTTAGCGCTTTTTGTATGTTTTGTCCTCGTCCGTCCTCGTTTATGTCCTGTCCTCATATATATAGATACTTACATGTAAACATAATACATTTATACACGCAGACACATACACATACTACACACAGTAGACACAACGGCGTCCTGAGCGACAGAAAGGTCGCTCAGGATAAATACATACCCATAGCACACCAAAAACAACAACAACATCAACAACGACAGAGCGACAAAGAAAACCGACCAGAAAAGTAGGTTAGAGAGAGAGAGAACGAGGACAAAAGCGAAAGGACAGCGAGGACACGAGGAGGGCGTGGGAAGGGCATAGGGACAAGGGGAATCCGGGGGGATTTTCGGGGGGCTGGGGCCAGATTCGGTCCCAGGACGGAAAACGGAGTCGATTGATACCAAACACAAGGGAGGTAGACGTAGTAACGGGTCGGAACCCACTTATGGGTTCCTCTGTGTATTAGTATGGGGAGGTTTAGCGGGCTCTCCTGCGTTAACGGTTGGGCGGAGCGACGCCCGCCGGGTATCGTTGGACTCGCCGTCCAACGGCGATTTGAACGAGGGGTGATATTGCTACTGGGGCGGCGGGAGTAAAAACGGTACTAAAATTGCGGCGATTAGGGAGAGTGATGTCTACGGTAGGGGCGCTTTTGTTGGTTGTCCTGGGTTAATGGGGCGGCGGACCGAGACCCGCCGGGTATTTTTGGAGATGTCTCGTCAAGACGAATCCAATGAGGGGCGGTTCGCCCATTTTAGAGTTAAGCGAAAAATCTCGATTTATCGGTGCCCATCAGCGATTGACAACAGCTTTCTAGGCACCTTTGCGGGGCTACCGCGGGTCAGCAGGGGCTCGGACGGAGGTCCGGCACATATCGTTGGATTCCACTAGTCACGGTGAACAAAACGAGGGGTCGCATGCACCGGTTTGAATGCGGGATAGGGCAACGAGAACGTCATAAAGTGGGGTTTTGTAGTAATTGCAACCTACAATGGGCTACAGGAACGAAGCGGTTTTACCTAAAAGAATTGTCCACAACACACACACACAAATAGATACATTTACATAATTTGTATATGGTATGTCTTGAATATATGGAAGGTAACAGTCCGGGTTCTGCGGTGACAATCCCACCTAGCGTAAGTGGCGATTGTCTTCACACGTTATAAGCGAAGTTTCGGTGCTGTCCGGGGCGATTTTGGATGTCCATCCGCGATTCCCAAAGTGTTCTACCAGCCTGCTCCGGTTGTTTTCCGAATCATCGTACCGTCGACGGTGGCGGGCCTTCGAATTAACCCGGTATCCGTCGTCCCCTACACTGGCAAAGGCTACCAAATGTGTGATTTCCGCTTATTTCGACTTGTTGTTTTCTGCCATTACTTAGTGTGTCGCTAAAACCAAGTAAATTTAATATTTTTAATTTCATTCTTAACGAACGTGTTTTCTTGAGCGTGCAGCCAGGGGCCTCCTATTCCCGGACAGTCGTAACCGTCACCCTATAACACATAGTGTCTCCTAGTTGGGTTTTCAACCAATTTCCGTCGGTGTGGGGGCTTCCTTTTCGGTCTCACTAGTCGGTTGCGGCGGCTCCTTTCCTTACAATTTGGTCAGGTCGTAGCACTCGTCCCTAGTATAAAGCGACAGTTATATACAAAACGGTTCATAGTATGTAAGTAGCATTTTATACGAAACTGTTCACTAAGATAAGCGACATTTCATACAAAACTGTCCAGTAATATAAACGGCATTTTATACAAAAAGTATTCATTGATATAAACGGCATTTTATACAAAAATTGTTCATTAATATAAACGGAATTTTATACAAAAATTGTACATTAATATAAACGGCATTTTATACAAAAATTGTTCATTAATATAAACGGCATTTTATACAAAAATTGTTCATTAATATATACGGCATTTTATACAAAAATTGTTCAGTAATACAAACGGCGTTTTATACAAAAATTGTTCATTAATGGCATTTTATACAAAAAATTGTTACCAACAGCCAAACGCCAACTCGTCCCATGCAATTTTGAGTGCGAAAGTCCTAAAATGCTCGTGACGGGGCCGAAGCGGCCCTGTTACACTATTACCAGTCTTTACGTTGGAGAGATTCAATTGTGCTCAGATACCTTGTCATTAATAAAATTACTATAATACGTAGCGTGGCTGCACAATGCAAGGTAATGCGTTATTAAGGATTCAAGAACAATTTTAAGCTTTTTAGCCTGTTTTAAAATGGTTGCCGTTTCTTTTTAAATTAAATCATTTCGAAGCAAAAAAAGTTCAGCTTCAGTTACTTTCCTTATAAGTTTCTTTCTTTGGACTTTTGCAAAAACAGATTGTCAAAATACCTACCTGGCGGTAATCTTCTTAGGGTTGTCCGTAAACAAGTTATAAAAATATCGTTTGTGACTAGAATTACGTAGCCCATTGAAATATCCTCAATTCCATAGATGCTGATATGGGGAGGAAGGTTACCGCGCATGATGTCTCAGAGCCCCCCAGCGCCGCAAATTGTAGCGAAAATTGGCAAGAATTGGGAAAACTATTAGCGAACTATTGGTCATGTTCTATAAAAGATCCAAGTAGAGTACTATAGTTTGTTGCAAAAGTTTGTGCTTAAAATATCACTGTGTAAGAGACGGATCACGAGTACAGAGTTTGGATTGTGTAACTTGCACGTTGTGTCCGGTTTTGCCAGACTGTATCCTTAAAATTTCTTAAGATGTAGAACATTTCTAGGGCTACCAAACTTATAAGATTACCTTGCTTTGTAGCAAATATTAGGCCTTTTGCTAAAGCTGCATTTTCTCGGATTACCAAAATTTCTTAGCGTTTAACTAGCTTAGGAGGGCTTAAAGCAGATAAAAGTATTTAAGAGCAGTAAGATTTAATCTTGCAGATAAACTCGAATATAGTATAAATATAATATATCGAGTATAACATAGCGACATAGCATAATTGTCCGACATCAGCCGGCCGCAGGAATAGCACACTATCAGGCATCTCGAACTTGTAAGAACTGTAGAACTAAGTAAATTGTAACCATAGCGTTTGGCTCACGCCACGCTTCAGCATTCGAGTTTAGAATACGGCATGCCGTATTGGAAAGCTAGTCGAATTTCAGTGATACTTCTTGTTCACACGATTGATCTACCTTTTTATCATCACGAATATCATTAGGTTTCGCTTGTTGTAAATTTATGAACTAGCAAGTAACAAAGGGTAGCTATAAAAACTCGGGAAATCTCGAACACCGGATTGGGATGTGAAAAGATCCACAACATCGGTAGGAACAGCGTTAGGTTGAAATAGGGGACAAAACACAACATCTATCACGTGCTCAATCTTTGGAAATTAACTCGGCTCTGAGAAAAGTTTGACCTCAGATCCGATGAGAGCAAAACCCTCAAAATTTCTCGGAACAACTTGACCGCGACTTTTGGAATTTTATATATATTTTCATCATGACCCGTTAGGTCTGCCACACCTTCAGCTTTCACAGATTAATCCATATATTGGATTTGCGGCACATATTCATTATTCTCCCTCTTTCTCTGTCAGTCATCATAGGTATTTTGCTCGCACGATTACAGAAGTCTTCGCTCGCGCCGATATCTCAAACGCGCTCTTGAACTATCAAAAATATGAACGTTCAAGATAGCCGCATGCAGTGGAAAATTGCACTGCATTCATACACACAAGAGTAACAACAGTGCAATAAAAAGGAAAAGGGTTGGTAAGACGAAGATGGGAACAAGAAACTCTGGAAAAAATTGGGTCTGAAGTTTCGGACCCTATTTGCTGGTTCATCGTAGATCGCGATTCGCAAGATCTTATAGGCATGCTTGTACTTGAGTACTTATAGGTAAGCCTGTACTCGTGGCAAGAGTAGGACAAATGCCCCCATGGACTTTTTGCACAGATTAGGAACTAGACTACCATAAAATTTCTCCAGGATTCGTTGGAAAATTCTTTCATGTTAGGCGAGTTACAAATGACTCAAATTTTGCCCCCACAAAAACATGCAATTTGGACCAAATTTGGGAGCTCAACACTAAAGCCCTTTTGGTGGAGAAATGTCCCTCTGGGCTTTTACGAAAGCCTGCCCATGAGACTACCGATAGGTAATTAGTTTCGGAAAATTGTTTACAACCATTAGAAAACCCGTCCGCAAACTTGATACACAATGCTCCCATAGGACACACAATTTTAGGACCACTTTGGGCCCTTGTGCCCATAGCTCTTCCGGTTGGAGGGCTACCCCTCCAAGGTTTCTGGATAGGTAGAAAACGGAACTCTCTTAGAAATTTATTGATTTTGGATGATCATTGGAAATGCGTCAACAAAGATAATACAAAACGCCCCCAGAGGAGATAAATTCGAGCTAACTTTGTCTTAAAATAACCATGGTGATGCGACTCGCACGAATGCCCCCTGGCATTCGGCAAACCACAAGGGTTGCACGTTCGTAGGAAATTATCAAAACAAAGTCGGGAAGCGCAACCCATAAAGTGTGGAAACGCGTCAAGTAGTGTAATTTCGCTCCCATCGTGAAACATAAATATGAGCGTATCTCTTGGTATGGGCATACCCAACGTAATGATAACCGAGAAGCCCCTCCGGACCTACACGACAGTGTAGGTAATCTACCGGTCAGCTGATTATAATAGCGAGATTGGAATCCAAATGAAGTAAGGAAGTAACTATACAGAATGGGACAAGTAATGGTACATGAGATTTGTATTGAGGCCACCTCTGCAAGGCCACTGTAAGCACATCGGAAGTTATTAGCATACGGCATCAGCAAATGTGCAGCGTCAGTTAGTACTGGAATTTGTATACTACTGTAAAACGCGGATTTAGCACTTAAGATCACTTTAAGTGGATGTCTCGATCCAGGATATTCATAGCCTGCAAATTGAGTATCGGCTAGGCACAGGTCTTCCAGACATAGGCCGATCCAAATCCAGCAAGGACACCTAGATTTGTGGTCTTAGATAGGTCCGTAAACCAATATGGCTATAGACTAGCTTTCTAGCCTGGGGATGCCCATGGGCCACATAAAAACTGGCATAGTCGGAATGTCGATTACGTTCCAGTATGCACTTGCCCCGCTGTAAAAAAGTACCCAGTGGAATCTCAATTTTACGCAAGCTTGAAAGCAAACAAGGATAAAATAAATAAGTTATCAAAATTTGTATATAATGAAGCGGAGCATAGTAGGTCTAACAACCTTATTATCTGCGGCATTGGCGATGGAGGTGATAACCCAACTCAATTGGTTGTGACAGTTGTGAATGATCATATGTTCAGGGATACACAACATCGACAATTAACCTTGGAGGACGTAGATAGTTGTCATGCTGTAAAAGGAAAATAACAAACTACCGATACAAACAATATTGGTCGTGCTGGTGGCAAGCTTATTGTTAGCTTGCTCAGCCGCAGGATTAAGGTTGCTATTCAACGTAATGCTTTCCGATTAAGATCCTTGAATAATAAACGTCGTGCTGAAAATTTGCCGCTGGTGTTTATCGATACACATCAAGAACCGAAGAAGAATCAAAAATTGCTATATTTTCGTAAAACCAATAAGGTGATGGGTATGAAGTTTGCAATTTTACAATACTTACGGGAACCGGTTATTGTAATCGACAATGTTAGATACACCGTTACGACGCTTCCAGAATACGTGATCCAAAAAGTTGGACCTCTTAAAAATTCTGATTAGCCAGTTAAGATTTTTATAGTAGATAGCTTTTGTTAAGTTAATGAAATGTATGTTTAAGTTTCGTTGCGATTTGTAACACTTTGTTATTGTTATTTCTGGCTATTTTATGGCTCTTTAGTATTTTATGTTAACTATCTTGTTTCTAATCTACGTTTATGGATAATTTAGTATACAATTTGATATACTCGCAGCGTTTGTATTTATGGTATTTATTTATTTATTTAGCGTTTGTATTTGGATATATAGAACAATCAAATTTAATTTAATGACTGGCAATTTAAATAAAACTATGTATGTTGGTTAATGCTTAGAACATTTATCGTTGGCTAATTATCGATATTTAGTACAGCCTTAACGGTTTGATTCCAATGTTATTCCTGCAGGTTCAAGGATATGTAGCTAAACGGGCGATCATGAATGGTGATACCACCATACAATTTATCTGTAGAAACAAGAATAGCTATATCGAATATCGGATTGATTAGTTTAATGGGTAAATTTTGTTAATAATTTGCTAATCTACGTCAATATTAAACCGTTATGAATAGTTGTTTTATGATATCCATAATGTTCTATTAAGAGCGATTACATAATTCAATGTATATTTGATAAAAATTTGCTCGTTAATGAGCGCTTTTGCAATGCATCGCCGGTCGACGAGTGCACATTTATATAGTTACTGCTTTATAGCAGTCATTTATCGATATACCCAACATGTTAGGTAAAGGAATTTTCTTTTAATAGCAAAAATGCCACCAGATATAATTTAACTTTATCCCCTTAATTTATGAAATTTATACAACAACGGGTAATTGCTTAAAATTAATTTCGGAAAAATAATTATTTTTATGGTTACATTAAACGTATTTGATAATTTATAAAGATTCTTCATGTAGAAGCTGCGTTTATATACCAATAAAATTATAAATTGAATTTATCCTATCTTACAATTCAAGAAATTGCAGCATCCCTTTATAATCCGCGAGATGCTACGACCACCTCAGTGGCCCGTGTCGGGGGTGGCAATGATCCTGACTTTCGTAACCTGACATATGGATTATAATTTAATTTAAAGGATTTTATGTTGTTCAATTTTTGCAAATACTATGATGTGTTTGGCTATAAAATTATACAATGTGTTTACAGACGGCGACCATGCCGGATCCCCAACTAACTTCAATAATTTAAAATTTAAGATTATAAAAATATAAAAATATACAATTTTTGAATTTTATAACCGAATACAATATTTAAACTCTCGAAATATGTCACCTACTGATACTTAATGTTAATGGAATAGATATTTTAGAGACTATACATCTTACGCAAGCACTGGTTTTCTGACGTGATGATCACCGTTAATAACTCAGATATCGGTTGGGTCTAGTGCCTGCCGTATATGAGATATGCAGCATAAATAGCTGGAAGATTCTCCCAGCCACACAAAACTGGAGTCCATCGCACTCAGAAAACTAGACGACTTCATTAAAATAGCAATACTTTTAGGTAGCAGTGGCAGATAATTCATGAGCTGAATCTCAACTTTACTCACGTACGCAATGCTCGCTGCGGTGGTAATCCTGCTCAGTTAAGCTATGTGAGAAATACGCAGGTATCCATATCAACTGGCGTAACATGCGAAGCGAAGATTGAAGTAGAAATTCCAATTGTAGGGTGACCAGTGAGGAAAATCTAAAATTTACTAGGTTTGGTTTAGGTTTCATGAATGGTTGCCTGTCCCACTTGGGATACGGTAGCGACGAATTAAGCTTGATGAGCTTGAAGGCCTCAGTTTGGAATGAACTCAGATAGGGCCCAGGTTAGACACCAGCATCCAAAAATTACAACTAGCACCATGTCGTCGACCATCGGTCCTGTAGTTGTGAAGGCGGAATTTTAAACTGAGCTACCGAGGTCGACGGTATTTCGGTCGCTGACTTACCAGGTTTAACATAATTATCAGATCATGGGACTGATCATAGGAGTGGAACTCAGTAGTAAAAAAATAAATGAAATTTGGTCTTCTGACAGGGGTACTTTGGGTTTCTACAAAGTTGGGAAAAAGGAGTGGCGACCGCCTCTCACCTGAGCCTCTGAAGCTCAAAGCACTGTCGGTGTGCAAGTATCGCTCTCAGCACATAAACCCATCACGGCGTAACTTTGCGCGACTCAGGTGATCTGCTTTCGGCGTGCCGTGGTACGAACCCGAAGCATGACGATCATCGATAAATAGTAGAGTTTTGTCTGAAATGTCAAAATGATTACGTTTGGGTTTACCTATTGAATATGGGTAAAATTTAGTTGTAATTCATATAGCGGTAGAGAAAAAGAGGTAATTTAAAGAGCCCACGGGACAACTTTGGCCGGGTGCGATGATCGCCCTTCAATTCCTTTCAAATTCAATTACCATTCAAAATAACGCAAAGGGCAAGGCTACTGCCGCTCTCCCGAGCAACCTGCTCAAGGGAAGTGGCTTTGTCCGTGGAATATCTAAACGACAACGGTTCATTTCGTAGACAACTAGTGGTCATAAACCTTGCTGGTCAATGTATATAGGTGCCTCGGCCCGCCGGACGCCGTGCCGAACTCTGAGCGAAGTTAGAATTTGCTAAAATTACTTTATCCTCACGAGGGATTTTACCAAGCTACAAGATCACCCACCTATTTTCGGAATACCGACTGGTGACGATAAGTTAGGATTTCTCTGGCTCTTTTAAGTAAAGGCAAGAAATCATCAAATTTCCTCAGGTTGCAACTCATCTTACAGTAACGGCAGTTCACTAGGGCTATAGGTCGAAGCTGTTCTCCGACCGACCAAAAATGGTATTTAGATCTGAAAAAGGCGAAAGCACACATATGCTCTTGGAATTGAGATGAAGGCCGTAGAACGAGCAGATTATAAACACGGGACATGACTTTAGTGCTGTCCCATAGTTACACATTGAGTGTTACATGACAATTTTAGTCTTAGGAAAAAGAACTTGCATAAGTTCGCCTCGATCAAATGTATGCTTAAGAGCAATCCTGGCTTAAAATTGTTAGACCTACTGTGTCTAAAGCGATACACCTGCCCAAAGTGCAGAGTGGAAGAAGGATCACAAAAGAAAAGACCCTCTAGAATGTAAAGTCGACAGAGGTATCAATGGTGCTGTCTTAGTCGCTCTGGCTCTCACGTTATCTTTAGCGTTGCATAACAATTAGGCTGGCCTTTATATCGCAAAATTGTTTTCCCTGCTTATCGGATCGTACCGTTTCAGCCTCTATAACTTTTGTACAGGGTACGCCATTGAACGTGCCACGTAGTGTACTCAGTTCAGTGGTAAGTCACTTTGTCCAACACTATGGGATTGTGTGGCATCAAGCGGTACTTCCATAATTGTTGCGTTAGGATTGTCAAGTATTCTAAATTGGAAGCAGCCCAACCCACGTCCAATGTATTAGCTACATAGCAGCTTGGCAACACAAGAAATTACTAGGGAACTATAGCCCATACATAACTGGTCCAGTATTATAGAATATGGTTTTTAAATCAATTTTAGGTGTCAAATTTAGGACAATAGCACAGGCTTGTCTAACCCTTAGAATTTCTAGGCGAGTAAGCAACTATGGAAAACATTTGGAACTAAGACACATTATGCATCATTTAGCTTAAGATGTGTGCGATAGGACAGGGTTTTGTCAGTCTGCCGCGGCTCTAAAGCCAAGCTTGGCTAGCGGCGATTATCCAACGTGCTATTATTAGCGCCGAGCCAGGCCTACAAATATATTACTGTTTAATAGTAAATCGAGGCTAAACAATTGCCACAAGGGTCGGAATCAGCTCTAAAAGCCAGAAATATATGACGAAAATCACGAAAAAATGGAAATTGGTGATACATATGGTCATATATTTCTAAAACATTCTTCCAGGTACAACAGCATAATGCGTGATTCACAACAAGATGGGTGCACTTGCTGCACACGGTTACGCGAGAACCGCAATGCTCGTTACACTGCAGTTGTCGTTACAATATAATGAAGATGTTGTTAGTCGCTACAAGCTTCGTGCAACAGCTGGCATTTTTGAAGGACGCTTGTAGCGATAATAGCGGTTGATGTTACACTGTTTGTAACAACATTGTTTAAAGTTAGCGCAGTGTAACGACAACCAAGGTTGCCGCACAGTGGTTTAACGCTGCACTGCAACTGTAACAGAAACCGCCGTAGCTGCACCGTAGTGTAACAGCAACAGAGAACGCCGCGTTTGTTACGAAAACCCAAATTGTTGAACGATAGTCGACTGAGTAGTAGAATCTTTGCATTGCTGGTACTTAAATTAAGGTAGCACCAGGATTAGTAGCAACTAGCGAAGACGCCATGTAACAAAAGAAAAAATACTGCACGCCGACCGTGTGAGGTTAGACATAGAATAGTATTACGTGGATATCCTTCTGTGCATTTAGCTGCTATAGCACCATTACTATGGGCTGAAAATTTTGGTATTTCTGCATAAACTATTGTCTCGCATACGAGGATGAAACGGAGCGAACGTTATTTTATTTATAACTTGTCATTTTCTGTTATCAGCTGTAATATGCTGTGTTTTGCGAACATACTAAACATGCTCATTGGGGTAGGGTGTACTCCCTCATGCTTTGACATCCCCCGAGGGCTCGGCCATCGATCCCCTAACGAAGCCGCAGACACACGCGATACCAAAGGCGCCGTATCCTTTCCACCCCCTTGCAGACGTTATTACACGCTATTCATTCCGTACACTTAATTTCATTTATATGGTACCTTGCGATGCTTGTCGAAAAAAACTACAGCACCGAACCGGCGAAAATAATTCCAGCTTCTTCGGCCTGTAAAAAGCACAAAGAAACGATACTACGGCAATATCTTAAGCGAAAATTAAGGATTATGTTCAATACCTTTCACATTCACGGTACCAATATGTATATCTTTAGTAAGGGTTCGGTAGGAAACCATAGTCACTGCCATAATTACTTCGTCAGCTGCTGCCACTTTACATAGCGCAACTTTATAGGCGACGCAGCAATGTATTTAACATAGTTCATTAGACCATGCCTTACAGAATATGCTAAATTACATATTAAAATGAAACATTTCCTAAGCAAATAGCAACTGTAGCTGTTAGTCTCAAGAGAACCATTACATTCTGTTTACGCCCTGAATAAAATTAATACAAAATAATCCCTACAAAGTTTAGAATGTAATATTCGTAAAGGCAAGAACTACAGCGGTAACATTAGATATTTCCGATAACAGCACCGCATTTGAGGTCAACATTAATCGATCTAAATGAAACACAATCCGTATAGGCTATGCTTCACATAAAATTCTCTCTACGTCGTTGAAATATATAGCGTTTTTGATGTGATAGTGGGTCATCTTTAGAAATTTACACAATACAACCAGCGCAGCAATGTCCACTTATCTAACCAGTAACTCTATCGAGATTGCAGAACGTAGTGAAGCATAGGTACACATACGCCTTACGCATGCACAGCCAATCAGCTCTCGATAGCATACGACAATATACTATATGTGGATATCATACAATACCGCACCAGTTGGAACAAATCTAACACCGGTATTGAGTTTCCCATGCCCGAAAACCCTTAAGGAAAACTTTTCAAATTTTGGGTCGAGGAAGCATGAGGGTATCATACCTTAACTCCCATAACTCCAAAACCAGAGCCTTAATCCAAAAAAATCATCTTACTATGAAATAAAACCAACGAGAGAAAAAAATTCGAAAGTTATGATAAAAATAATCTTGCTTCCGTGAAGGGTACTAAAATGGCGTAAAACCCTCATTTTGACCTCTGACCGCGAACCAAAGGGGCGCCATACCTTTGTACCCATAGAACCATGGGACGCAGAGTAAAACTAATACCGGCAATGAGTTTCACATGCTCGAAAACCTTCAAAACAAAACCATACTCGTTTGAGCATATAAATATTTTTAACTAAGTGACTTTTTATAGATGCGTTAATAATAGTTTCCATTACCCTGCAGCAATTTGACAGGAGAGATATAGGTCGATAATTCATAAGATTTGACTTTTGTTATATAGAGCAATAACATCGGAATGCAGCCATGACACTGGTGATGCATGATTTGCAAACGAGTGCTCGAAGATGTGCGCAAAAGAATTTGAATGAGCATATGAATTTATATATTTTTGGCATATTCATGCCAATTCCATATACCGTAAAATCATCATGCGTATTTCGATTCGACGTCAGTTACTGATGTTTCACAAAATTCAGCAACTTCTAAAGGAATTAATGAAAATAATACTTTTTAAATTGTAAAACGAAGTGTGGAAGAAATATCTGTGCAGTCATTTTCCGATCTGGATAAACCTACTGATGAATATTACCTTCATAGGAGATTTATTTCAACGCTTTTGAGTAGCATTTAGTATTAACAAAGTGTATGTAATATATGAAAGGAATTTATATATACTATTTATGCCGGGCATGAATATATTAAGTAACACGCTGTTAAGCGTATGCGTTCAGGGGCGTCGCTACGGTGGCACTGGGGCATCGTGGAATATGCATCTCTCACAAAATTGTTTTCAACACACAACATCCAAATCACATGTTTCAGTTGTCCGCACATTGCCAAGGTGCCTATTCTCTTAGCTAAAATTTCCTAGTGGCACCCGGTATACATAATAAGAATTTTGTAGCGCATTAAATTGAGAAGGTAATATCTTAAATAGAACGAATATACTCGCTACGTTTGTCATGAGGCGAAACGATTATTTAATTGTTCTGGTTTCGTTTTCGAGTTGAACTTTGTGTAAATACAATTCTTAATGTTAATGACAAACAATATAACATAAAAGCTGAGATAAGTGTAAATATTGAATGAATGTTTTCTCGTTAAAACGCCTAACGTTATATTCTACCGCCGTTGCCACATTCTCAACGATTGGAATACCGAATGTTATATTGAAGCATGTTGTTGTGATGCAAAAATTTATATAAACATTGGGTTTACACTAATTTTGCCGCTTCGTTGTTTACATTAGGCATTTATGAGTACGGTAGAATTCAAACAATATAACTTATCATAGAATTTGATTATAGAGACAATAATGCTTCACATTTGCACCCCAACCAACGAGCAAAATATCAGTCGAAGCAAATCTTATACACTGGCTGTATTCTATTTGCAGCGGAGGCATAAAATACGGCAAGTCAAGGCACAAACTTATTCACCGATTTATGAATCGATTGTGGGTTGAAACTGAAGCTATTCGACAGCACATTCTAATATAACAAATTCCAAATTATGAAACAAACGGCCATAGTAATCCTGATGGGCGTAAATAAAACGCTGGCAGTGCCATCCTGAACATATTAAGCTAAGGTCCTTAACTTATACACTAAGGCTAATTCGGAGGGTTATCGTCTTCCCTAGTCTCCCCTCTTAGTCGTTCTTTTTTAACATTATAACCTAACGCCCCTCATTTTTACTTGGCCAAACAAACGTTCAGCGTGTGCAATGTAGCTTGCAACTATTTATTGGAAGAGTTTGTTCTTTGCATATAAAAATAGATATGAATTTTATTATGATTCCGTGACAATATAATTTCAGTTCAATAAGAAAATAGTTGAAGTTGTACTTAACGCTACTGATCAAAGCAAATAACGGTAACCGAACGAAAAATTAACTAATATGTTTATTGACAGTTTTCAGTGGCGTATATATACATTTGGGGACTTAATGCACGAAACCCTCACGGTCATCACCAAATGCTTATATATTTAATGTATGTCATTACTACAATTGTGACGAGAGAAGGCCGCACCTGGCTAACCTGAATGAAAATTTCGCAGATCTCATTACTTAATGTATAATCATGGCCATACTGGTATAGGTTACATCATATGTGTCGAAAGTCCGCCGGGCTTGGGGGTAGATGGGATCGGCGGGGATAATGCTGAGGAAGTTGCGCTCTGGGAATTGGGTTAGACAAGGGGGTGTAAATATTTGAATTTTTTGCAACTCATAATTTTTCCAACTTTGCTAGAACTTCTCCCAATTTTACCTAATCTTTGCTAAAATTTTCCTCAACTTTTGTTGATTTACACCTATTATTACCACATCTCCCACATTTTGTCAACTTCCCAAAAATTATCGCACTCGTTCTTCAAAAGTTGGCATAATTGGATCGTTCGGGGAGAGGCGTAGATTTGTATTGTGGGGTGTTCGACCCTTATGGGGGCAACCTCCTTACCCTCCTATCGACATATATGGGTTGAATATTATCGTTGGCCCAGAATTTAAAGCTCAGCTATTGAATGTAAAAGCACTATTCAAATTTAATCGCAACACAACTGTGCCAATACTCACAGTCAATTAAATAGTAATAACAATCTTAGCAAGCGCTAGTGATAAGCATGTCATATGTTACAAAATATGAATCATTGTTTGTGCCATATGTTACAATGCTTGTAGTGTAGGTACTCTTTAACGTTATAAGCCTAGTAATTATAAGTTTGTTTTGACGCCACAAAGCAATTGAAACAGGAGGGGGCGGCAATATCAAACTGTAGGGTTCACGAATATCAAGCTGGAGGGGGCACCAACATCGGTCTGGAGAGGTGCACCAATATCAAACTGGAGGAGGGGCACCAATATCAAACTGGAGGGGCACCTATATCAAACTGTAGGGGGGCCGTTATCACACTGGATTGAGACACCAATATCAAACTGGCGCGGGACACCAATACCAATCTGGGGCACCAATGTCAAACTGGAGGGGGACGAATATCAAACTTGAGGGGACAGCAGTATCGATAAATACAGAAATATCTAACAGCTAGCTATTAGAGAATAAAATCTCTTGCAGATGGCCATAACAGATCATTGTCTCTAATGGCTAGCTGTTAGAAACTTTTGTATCTTATAACCAGTTTAAAATACAAAAGTCTCTAATAACTATCCATTAGAATTTCAAATATTTAACGGTTGGCTGTAAGAGACCTTTATATGTTACAGCTGGCTGTAAGAAACAAAAGTTTTTAACAGCAGGCCATTAGAGACAATGATCTGTTATGGCCATCTGCAAGAGATTTCAGTCTCTAATAGCTAGCTGTTAGAGATTTCTGTATTTATTGGCTATCTGTAAAAGACTAAAGTCTCTTACAGCTATCTGTTCGAGATTTAAATATCAAACAAGCAGTCACAAAATACAAAAATCTCTAGCAGCCGTTTACAAGAAACTAAAATATCATATAACCGACCATTAGAGATTTTAGTTTCATGCAAACGGCTGCTAAAGACAAAACTGCCCACTTTTTGCACTCATTATTCTGTGAAACCTGCATAATTACTTCGTCAGCTGCTGCCACTTTACATAGCGCAACTTTATAGGCGACGCAGCAATGTATTTAACATAGTTCATTAGACCATGCCTTACAGAATATGCTAAATTACATATTAAAATGAAACATTTACTAAGCAAATAGCAACTGTAGCTGTTAGTCTCAAGAGAACCATTACATTCTGTTTACACCCTGAATAAAATTAATACAAAATAATCCCTACAAAGTTTAGAATGTAATATTCGTAAAGGCAAGAACTACAGCGGTAACATTAGATATTTACGATAACAGCACCGCATTTGAGGTCAACATTAATCGATCGAAATGAAACATAATCCGTATAGGCTATGCTTCACGTAAAATTCTCTCTACGTCGTTGAAATATATAGCGTTTTTGATGTGATTGTGGGTCATCTTTAGAAATTTACACAATACAACCAGCGCAGCAATGTCCACTTATCTAACTAGTAACTCTATCGAGATTGCTGAACATAGTGAAGCATAGGTACACCTACGCCTTTTGCATGCACAGCCAATCAGCTCTCGATAGCATACGACAATATACTATATGTGGATATCATACAATACCGCACCAGTTGGAACAAATCTAACACCGGTATTGAGTTTCCCATGCACGAAAACCTTCAAAGAAAACTTTTTCAATTTTGGGTCGAGGAGCCATGAGGGTGCCATACCTCAAACCCCATAACTCCAAAACCGGAGCCTTAATCCAAAAAAGAGGCATCGGCCTTTATCATTTTACTATGAAATAAAACCAACCAGAGAAAAAATTCGAAAGTTACGATAAAAATAATCTCGCATCTTGCTTCCGTGAAGGGTACTAAAATGGTGAAAAAAACCCGCATTTTGACATCTGACCCCGAACCAAAGGGGCGCCATACCCTTGTACCCATGGAACCATGGTTTGCAGAGTAAAACCAATACCAGCAATGAGTTTCCCATGCCCGAAAACCCCCAAGTGAAACTTTTCAGCCGCCCAGGACGTGAGAACAAATTTTCTAATTTTGGGACGAGGAGCCATGAGGGTGCCATACCTCAAACCCCATAACTCCAAAACCGGAGCCTTAATCCAAAAAGAGGCATCGGCCTTTATCATTTTACTATGAAATAAAACCAACCAGAGAAAAAATTCGAAAGTTACGATAAAAATAATCTCGCATCTTGCTTCCGTGAAGGGTACTAAAATGGTGTAAAAAAACCCGCATTTTGACCTCTAACCCCGAACCAAAGGGGCGCCATACCCTTGTACCCATGGAACCATGGGTTGCAGAGTAAAACCAATACCAGCAATGAGTTTCCCATGCCCGAACACCCCCAAGTGAAACTTTTCAGCCGCCCAGGACGTGAGAACAAATTTTCTAATTTTGGGACGAGGAACCATGAGGGTGCGATACCTCAAACCCGATAACTCCAAAACCGGAGCTCTAATCGAAAAACAAAAAAGAGGTACCGGCATTTATCATTTTACTATGAAATAAAACCAAACAGAGAAGGAAATTAGAATGCTAAGATAATAATAACCTTGCTTCCGTGAAGGGTACTAAAAAACCCTCATTTTGACATCTGACCCCGAACCATGGGGCGTCATACCCCCGTACCCATGGAACCATGGATCGCAGAACAAAACCGGCAACGGCAATGAGTTTCCTATGCCCGAAAATACCCAAGTGAAACTTTTCAGCCACCCAGGACGTCACAACAAATTTTCTAATTTTGGGACGAGGAACCATGAGGGTGTCATACCTCAAACTCCATAACTCCAAAACCGGAGCCTTAATCGTAAAACAAAAAAGGAGCCGTCGACATTTATCATTTTACTATGAAATAAAACCAACCAGAGAAACAAAATCAAATGTTAAGATAAAAATAACCTTGCTTCCGTGAAGGGTATTAAAAACCCTCATTTTGTCCTCTAACCCCGAACCAAAGGGGCGCCATACCCTTGTACCCATGGAACCATGGGTTGCAGAGTAAAACCAATACCAGCAATGAGTTTCCCATGCCCGAACACCCCCAAGTGAAACTTTTCAGCCGCCCAGGACGTGAGAACAAATTTTCTAATTTTGGGACGAGGAACCATGAGGGTGCGATACCTCAAACCCGATAACTCCAAAACCGGAGCTCTAATCGAAAAACAAAAAAGAGGTACCGGCATTTATCATTTTACTATGAAATAAAACCAAACAGAGAAGGAAATTAGAATGCTAAGATAATAATAACCTTGCTTCCGTGAAGGGTACTAAAAAACCCTCATTTTGACATCTGACCCCGAACCATGGGGCGTCATACCCCCGTATCCATGGAACCATGGGTCGCAGAGCAAAACCGGTACCTGCAATGAGTTTCCCATGCCAAAAACCCCCAGGTAAAGCTTATCAGCCGCCCAACACGTCAGAACAAATTTTCTAATTTTGGGTCGAGGAACCATTGGGCACCATACCCGCGTACCTCAAACACCATAAATCCAGAACCGGAGCATTAATTGAAAAACAAAAAAAGAGGCATCGGCATTTATCATTTTACAATAAAATAAAATCTTCCAGAGAAAAAAATCGATAGTTAAGATAAAAATAACCTTGCTTCCGTGAAGGGTACTAAAATGGGGTAAAATGATGCCAAAAACTCACATTTTGAGCCCTGACGCCGGAACCAGACCCCAAATCAAAAATCACATTGATCGGTTAATTGACTATGCCGGTTCGAATGAGCCCAAGATCATGACAATCAGTTAGGGCGTTCTAGAGTTATGGCCGGTCACAACACACACAGCCACACAAACGGAAATTAAAAGATTTTACCCCTGCAACACACAATCTGCACTATGTTTCACTACGTTCTGACAATTAGGGGGGCCTTTAATTTTATTTGGCTCTCGAGACGCATAAAGCAATTACGTTGTGGGGTGGTGGCCGCACCCCGCTCGAGGGACCGACCGGCCAGAGACCGGCCACACAGACTTGATATCGACAAAAAGAAAACAGCGCGCGAAACGACCCTCATACAACGACCAACAAAAAAACAGACCAATAATGACAAGCAACATACCGCCACGCACCGACCCCTACACCACATACAAGAAGAACACACCACGCACGCAACAACGCCACGAAGAAAAGAAAAAGAAAACAAAAAACGAACAAAAAGAACAGCAAAAGCAAAGAAAGCAAAACCAACAAACAAAGCAACCGCGTACACACCCACCTACGCAACCCAACCAACACACCACACACAACCACCCCCCCCCCCCGACACCCCAAACACACAACAAAAACCACACCCAAAAAACCAAATATACGCGACTTCACACAATCAATGTCTCTGTGTATATATTGTGGCTCTCAACAAACGCCTCAATAGTCGATGAACAAACAAGCGGCATACACCACAGCTATGTATCGTACCAATGATGAACCGATCAACAATCCCCAACAATAATAAAATAATTCGGTTAAAACATCGCTAAAGCGAGCAAAAGCTTATCACAAATGTTCATCATAATATCGCAGTGTCTCTATCTACTCCTTCACACAATGTCTTTGTATCGCCTTAACGTCCACGATGCGCGTGACTATCCGCAATAATCGTAAAATAATAGGATGCTGAGATGCTGCTTGCGCGATTGACCGATAAGCAAAAAATGCGTCAGTGCCGTAATATAAACGAACCTGAAGTTCAAAACTCTTTGAGGTGCTAGCGACCCGGTGATACCACCGCAACTTCCAACCCACGAATTTAATATTGACTTACGATAAACGCAGAAGTGTGCTAACTGAAACGTACTAACAACGAACAAACTAAACGATCACGCAATATCTAGTAACTTGAAAGTCGACGAACAACAAATGTGCCGCTCGAACTGACGAACTCTACGACTGACGAATGAGAGCCTCTTCAAACTGC
>JASANE010001262.1:0-40395 GCA_030248225.1 Trileptium ribeirensis
GGCCAGAACTGGTCCTAGCTAGTACAATATATTTAACAACTATTGGTCGGTTGCTTCAGCATCCTGGGAAGGCTTGGTACCACCAACATATGTGGAACCACACATCGGGAACTGACTTAAATTAATGCAGGCGATTCACGATGTAATTGGTTGTTGTCGAACACCTGGCATTGAAGGACATAATATTATAGAAAAAGTTGTAGTTGAAGCTACTTCCAGTTTTAAAAGGTCGCCCGTGAATCAAAAGTAAATAATTAGGAACTTACTTCATTAAGTCTAGGCTCGGATGCAAAAGCTGTAATTGAGGTACCATATTCTGTTGATTCTGTAAAATCGGACAGAAAACGTGTCTTACGGACATGAGTGCAACAAACAACAATGTATCCATGGCAACGGACGACGACGATCTCTACAACGTTCGCCATAGCTTAACATGAAATAGGTTTATCTGCTGGAGAAACAAAGGCTAGATTAAATCTAATTTTGAATTGTAAAAGGTACGATTACCTGCGCGCATTCGGATGCATATCTGCTGCTCGTTAGTTACAATGTACTTATATATAATGAGAAACTGTAAGGATGTGCTGTATCGTTGAACGACGTAAACATCATATACCGTGGAGCTTACCTGTCGTAGGTCGGCCGAGGAGGCAGTCCGGAGCCTTCGGGGCGAGGGGGGGGGGGTGCCGAGGGCGGCAAATATGGTCAGGGTAGCCGGACCTTTAGGTTGTGAACCCCTTAATACCTCGCCCCATCGACAGATATGGTATATATGGAGTAAACGGCGAAGGAAATGGGAAGATCTAACCTGAAGAGCCGATAATGTTTGACTCTACGGCACAGTGTGTCAATAGATTTAATTCTGTTGAAAAACATTTGATGCATTTTATTTTGATGCCACGTTTGTTGATGTCTCCTAGAATCTCCCAGCTCGAAATTTTTCGATTTTGTGTATACGGTGATAATTTTGACGCCATTCTACCCAGCTCGAAACTAGGCGTTAAAATATCAATTTATGACCATATTTTCGTTTGTTGGGTTACCAAAAGGAGTTACCCTCATTTATTTATACATGTCAAACGATGAGCTTGAACTTTTGTGGCCAAGTGGTTAATCCAAGATCCGATTGAATTCATTTTGACATAATCGAGCCAGCTCATCTTTACAGTTCCAATGATATATAAAATTATATATTTATTGAGAATTTTTTGATAATACTGGTAAACAAAAATTCCTAACATATTTGCTGAACCGTTTCGTTAAGCTGATTAGAGGCCACCGAAATATGGTACCTTTAACATTAACGTATATTGGCCAAGGTTACATTTAATATTTACGATTTTCGGGCTCACAGGAGACTTTCTGAGATCATTTTAGCTCAGTGTGGGTGAATGTTAATTTAGCGTTGGAGGTCGAAATTGATAACACAGTGTGAGCTAAATTTCTGATAAATTGTGAGTTAAATTTTTAGATCCGAAATTAGTTGAAAATTAACTCATGGTGGCGGTAAATTACTCACTTAGGTAGAATTATTACTTACAACAATAAGTTAACAAGTACATTGGTGAGTCGTTTCTTCGCGATCCGGACTTATTTATTAATATTTTAGTACTTCCTATGATTACGAGGTCCCGATACATGGTGACATGACATATTAACACTTTCATTAAAAAAGATCCCGTTTTCCCCGAAAACTGAACTCACACTGAGCTAAAACGAACATAGAAAATTTAACATGTTCAATTAAGTAAGATTGAAATCCATTTGCACATCTCACTTTCTGAGTCAAAATATCAATGCAGATGGCTTAAATCCACGAAGCCAATTAGAACGGCCTGCTTAATTCAGTAGTAAAGTTAAGAGTTTCATTTCTGGATATTTGAGTTCGAGCTAAATCAGTGGCCATTAAAGCTAACTCACGCTTCGTTCATGTTATTAGCTTCAATTTCAGAGTTTCGTCTAAAACAGTGGTCATTTAAGCTAACACAGACTGCGTTAACGGTATTTGACGCAATTGCTGAGCCGAAACACTAACTTAGACAATTTACAGTGTGGGTGAAGTTCTAGATAGATCCAATTTTCACTTTTAAAAACAAATGTTTGTACGGAGTTATTGCAAAATCAAAACTTTTTTAACAGAATTATACGGGTGTGATCATACGTGCTTTTACTGTATATAAATCAATAAAACCTCGATACTTTGGTTAAAATAATGATCTATATAGAATATATAATACAGAAAAACTGAATTGCTTTCACTAGGTTTGATTTGATGCAAACTTATTTCGTTTACAATACCTTCGGAAATCACATTACAGTATTGATTCAGTGCGTGAGCTGTTTGTGGCATTTATTTTTGCCACTGCGTAGTACACATCCAACTGTTGTTGTGTGATAAGCATTCCAGCTCAAGCGGACCGGCAGACTGTGAGACACGTTAGTCGCACAAACTAAGCAGCGTGAAAAAAATCGAACTAAATTGTTTATTGCCACTAAAGCTTTAAGCTCTATCGATCGAAAACAACAGATCCTACTCGTCACTTAGTCCTTCAGCGATTTCACCGTACCTTGGCTGTACCAACATATTGTGTTCAGGCTTGGTTCATTGTGTGGCATGGCATCCTATTTCTGTAGCTGTTTTAATAACTTGGCATAGTAGTACCATTGATTAGAATTGGACTCGATAATTAGATTTTTATAGATAGGATTAGCACAAAACGTATCTTGTTGTATTGGAGCCACTGGCCCCGTTAAATGTAAGAGCTTTCATTATGCTTTGCAATCATTATTATTTTTGTTTCTGTAGGCGTTCGCTACGCATGGTGGTACAGCCAACTAAGAGTGTGATTTTTTATATGCATTGAATTTCAGCGGTTGCAATTTACAGCTGTGTAGAGGAAGCAATCCGTATTATTTTCGAAATTTGCCTAACGGATGCGCAATAACTATTGCATTTCAATATCGAGAGACTATCTTTAAAATGCTCATATAGAGACTTTAGCTTAGGTTAAAGCTTAGGCTTAGTATATCGGGAACGGAATAGCATGCACTTCCCTTCCTCCCCTAAATGTTACGTTGAACTTATAGTTTATAGCTTTAAATTTGGATCAGTATCATCATTAAACACTAGATACTAAACCAAAGGTCATTGAGTTTCCATTCTTTTCAAGTGCTTGGCAAACCTAAACGCTTGGTGCGTAGTAGAATGCCCACGAGTATTTAATATTACAGTTCTCATCTCATGCAATACTGGTATCGTGATACGATGTATTGCTTATTCATCGGAAAAATTTTACAAAAAATGAGCTGGCAAAACGGTATGTATACATTAGTTGAACACAGTTTATCAGAGAAGGTAGTTTCGCTTAAGTAAATAATAAGCATGGACATTGTCGCATGGGTACCTGGATACCCTGGTAGTGCGGGTGCAAGAAAACAACAATCCCGGTACCCGGGTATGAGGTACTTTGAATGTTATCTAGAATCTATTTTTTACCGCCTTACCGGAAAATTGTATTCTTAGCTTCGAAAATATACTAACCCAAATGAAAGATTAGGAAAGTAGAAGTACGCAGCATATGGACATACAAATGACTCACAAAAAGTCCCGGCCATGACTGGTCTTTGTGATACGATTTTTAGCCACAACAAGGAAACTGTCTGACATCGTATTAAATGTTAATGTTAAAATATGCCTATCGCTATGCGAAAAGTCTCTACACAGAATCCATAGCTTGTAACAGTATCGAATACTGTTTAATTTATAATTATTGTACCAAAAAAGAGAAATAACTGTTAGTAGTATTAAGTTTAGATTGTATTGCGTGATCTGGTTAGTGAAGTAGAACTGCTAAAATGCCACAAATATTTCGATCTGCCACTTTTTGCGCTCAAATATTTCTAAAATATATATTTTGGTGCGAAAAGGAGCAATTTGAAAATTTTTTAAATTCAGACACTTGCTTCTAGTCATTGAGTTAAAGTTGGAGAATAAAATTGTGTTATATAAACACTAGACACGTTTAGTCATAAAACTTGTGTATTTACCTAATCTTTACAACTTTTATAGGAAAACTGTCACTTATTCGAACTAAACTAATATTTTTTCAATAACAGGAAAATGGCTATTTGTTACATTTTTCTTGGACGTCTTCAATTGCAAATTAACATTAACAATGGATTTCATCAGCTATAAATCATGTTGCGAATAAGCTAGAATCTGCATGCACGAGAAAGCATAAATTCCAATCTAACTCTCAGGAGTAAAGACTAAATGCAATATTTATCTTCTCAATACTCTGATCCCGAAATGTATTCAGAGCTGTGGTACATATAAATCTAAATTATCACTAAGACTTTGTCATAGGCAGGTGTCGGGTAACCAACACTGTATGTCCATTTTACCTAAAGCTACTTTTTCTAACAAATGTAACGTTTTTCAGGCTTGCTTGTTTGGTTAACAATATGGCACTGGATTGCGATAATAATGGCTGCTTTCATCTTAGCACATCTCGCGATGATATATATTTTGTGGCATACAAGGGTTTTGTTATCAACGTTGAAATTATATACTTACGTTTTTATCTCTAATTTCGTTGTCGTGCGTATATTGCTAGAGGTGTCTCGGGTATCAAAGCTGGATTCAATACTATAGGTTGTTTTTTTCAGAATGCAAAGCTGGAACCTAGATTTCGTTATGCATTAAGCTTAAGTTTTGGTTTACGACTCTCTATTATCTAGTTATCACAACCACCCCAATTAAAATTCAAACTCATACAGAGTCGTAAATCGGCATGGAGCGGGTAACTAAACTAGCCGAATGATTGAAAAATTCACTGTTGTTTTCTCTATTTTTCGTGAAAAACCAAACATAGTTATGGATTTTATACAGCACAAAACTTCTTTTGTATCAATGTTATCACAAGCTCTTGTATCTTTATCTTGAAAAAATACTCAACCGCTGTTAGCTGCTGGTAAAGCAATATAATAACATTTTAAACTTTCCACTTCCGAGCGCTTCTTGTCATATGGCTTCATAGCTCAGTCTGGACCAATCATTTGACACTCGATGTTCTTACTATTTTCCTTAGCAACCATGTGCATGTCAGCACGCTCTATTGTATGGTAGGCCGAGGAAAGAATTTTTTTGCATTGAAGCAATCTGAACCTACAAGTCCTATTTACAGATTTGAGTACCTATTTTGAACGTCGCAAATGCAAAAATTTGATTTGAAACTGCTGCTTACTGGAGCTATCATAGTTAGTGATGGGTACCTGGATAGCTAATCGAAAACTCATGTAGTTTAGGAAGGTCGGGTACCAGGGCACCCGGGCAGCCATATCTTACCCAATGTCCATGCCTAGTGAATACCATTCAGTCACTTTCTTTGTGCGCTACGAAACTGCTAGCTGCGATATGCCTGACACTTCTGGATGCTTTTATTACAAAGATTTTCTAGCCGCTCTAATGGCACTATTATTGGACATTAGTTTTACGCTGACAAACAAAATAATAGGTGTGTAACACTTCTAGTTGCTTTTATTACAAAAATTTTTAGCCGCTTTAATGGCACTATTATTGGGCATTAATTTTATGCTGATAAATTAAACAGTAGGTGTGTAAATTTTGAACTGTCATCTTTCGTTGAGCCTTGTAATATAATCACATCGGTGGTGCAACTCCATAAGATATCTCGGTTAAAACACTTATAATGATAATCATAATCACCCAAGCTATGAAATTATCGGGTTCGCTGATGAATCAATACGGGTCCAAGTACTCACCGTACCGTGTACAACCAAATTTGTAAATAAATATTTTGCCCTGTTTTTGCTAAAACCATCGTTTATTTATATCACACAAATTTTGAAATATTTTGAACTAGTTGCCATACATCACCTCTATAATGGCTTACCTAAGTAGTTTGTTTTAGTAATCCTGATTGAGGTAGAACGTGTACACATTATAATGCACTTTTAATTTTAGTCCTGAATATTAAGGAATTTTATGTTCCTAAATATTAAAAACTAAATTTCCTGAAAACCATGCATTGGAATACATTCCTTAATAGCGTAATTAAATGCACACGGCAGTGAAGGGTAATATATTTCTTATCGGGAACACATGCAGTAGGAAAATTTCGCTACCCTTAATCCGTTGCTATTGAGTTGCAACAGAAAAATAATATGGAACATCTTAAGTTTTGGCGCTAAATTAATGTTTTCTCTGTATATAAAGCTAGGTTATAATCTGTATAATAAATAATTTAATGCAAAATATTTGTTTTGAAGTATTTTCTATATTTCTAGCCATGTCCTGTCGCAAACATGACGCCGTTCAATTCTATAGCAACGTTTGCGTATCAACCCGCCTTCGTAATATATAAATAATTTAAAATAGTCTTGCAGATAATTAATATTAACTGTTAGACTCAGCAGATATTTTGATATGAATGCTTCCATAACAACAAGTTATTAGTTTTATCATTCGTTTTATTATAATTATTAATTTATATAGCTCATTAAATTAACTTGTACATTTCCAAACTATATCAACAAGGTCCGTCGGATCCGACAAGGTCCGTCGGATCCGACAAGGTCCGTCGGATCCGACAAGGTCCGTCGGATCCGACAAGGTCCGTCGGATCCGACAAGGTCTGTCGGATCAGGGGGTAGGTGTAGGTGGTCTTAGCAGGGAAGTGCGGGAGAGGTGGGAAGCTAAGGCAAAGACGACAAAATTTTTTCTAAAATTGTAAACGTAGCGTGAGCCGGCGGACTCCGAGCGTCCAATGAAAAATCGCGAAGTGCATGGCTTCAGGAATACAGTTCTATAGCAATATATAATATACATATATTGATTATATCCAATGAATTTTGCAGAAGCCCTGTCGTGTTAGAACAGCATATAAGATAGATGTTTGATTGTTTTTAATCGTTTATGTCGACAAATTTGCAGGAATCCACGATATTTCGATGAATTCTGATATATTTGTTTTAACCCAATTGCAATCAGTGAGACATTGCCTGCTGGGTGCTTTTTTAGATTGAATAACAAAGACGAATAGACGTGCTGGTGCGTTACACCAGATTACCTATTAAAATTATTAAATTGCCTACAACTACTATAAGTCGAAATCCGGCTAAAAACGTGAAAGGCATGGCTAAATCAACCTTGTCACGTCAATCTATGCCGACTGCGGCGTCAACGACTTCTCATTCAAGATCCACCATCTGCGTTACTTGCAAAAATGACGGTGTTCCTGATTGTTTCAAAAGCGGGTTATGTGCGCTATGGATACACTTCTGGTCATCTATCCGCAATCTCTAAAGGCAGTGGTTGACGCTGACGATATTCTTGTCGTATGTCAGGCATGTCAGAAATTCGCGCTCAATCGTCGCAATGCAAAGCTCACTGGCACGCCAACTACTCCGGTACTCGGTAGTATCAACCGATTGGACAAGAATGAACGGCAGCTCGAAACGCTTACCGAAACTGTCACTAATTTTGCCACGTCTCCCGCATTCACAACTATGCAACAGACGACTGATAATAGTCAATACAATGTCAGTCGTCCAACGTATGTATCGGTGGCAGCTAGAAATGGAAATCGTATTGCAGTGATAAGGTCATCTGATACTGACGACGACTAAAACATTGTTTGGTCTTCTCGGGAGTGCCTGAAAATGGAAAAGACATGCAAATTGTCTCAAACATCTGTCACTCACGCGACCCGTCCGCTGAGGTTGTCTACATAATTGGAATGCGTTCGCTGAGAATTTCAAATCGCATCAATTACAAACTCACAGGGGCAAGAAAACCACGGCTGCTCAAGGTTCGTTTCCGAGCCTCAACTGTGGCGCGTTCAGTCTTGCAGCAAGCTTCTCGATTAAAAGACATGCCAGAATATAGAGGAATATACAATCGCCGCTCCATGTCTGTTGAAGAACGAAATCAGCTTACTGTTCTTCGGCGTAAAGCGTACGAGTTAAACAATGCATTCGAGAGTAATTCTGCAAATCGGGACCAGTATTTAGTTTTGAACGAAAAACTAACAAAGGCTGTATACTTAACAACGGTAAACTAGTTGGCGGGAAACGTTGCATTGTTGACTATAACTTCGTAACTATTGATGGAAAAATCAATGTACAGGTAAACTAATTCGGGGAGTAAATACACAATCACTGAATCGAAGTATGCCCCTCGAGTGCAAATTTTTTAATGCTAAAACTTTAGGTAACAAAATCTGTGACCTAGAAGCGATATTACATTCTGAAGTCTTTCATGTTATTGCTGTTTGTGAAACATGGCTAACAAATGAGATGCCTTATTCTCTAATTGATGGAGGTATGTTATTCACCGCAAAGACCGAACATATAGCCGAGGGGGTGGCGTAGCGTTTTTCATAGCAAAAGATATCAAACATTCAGTAATTTGGTTCAAAACTGAACCTGACATACTGAAAATCTTGGTAAGTGATATATTTATCCGGCATAGGCTAGCATGTGTTTATAGACCACCCAATTGCGATATTGTACATATGACGCCTCTGTGCAAATACTTGAGACAGATGTGCAATGTCACATGCCCAGTTACAATCGTAGGAGATTTCAATCTGCCTCATTTAAATTGGCAAAATTATTTATGGCCACAATCCTCCGTGAATATATGTTTTATGGAGTGCATTCAAGAGCTAGGTTTGCAACAGTTGGTAAATTTTCCAACCCGGAAAGAAAATTGTACTGACCTCTTATTAACAACCTCACCGTTGAACGTTCCCATCGTATCTAGCGGAGAACGCTTTGCCGACCATGTGTCAATTAACTTTAATCTTACTGGTTATATTAGTAATGCTTCAACTTGTGAACCTTTATATATGTACGATATAGACTTCGAATCCTTTAACAACTTTTTACTTTCAGTTAATTGGGACGTTGTCTTACATGCGGATTTTGCCATTGATGATAAGTGGAACTTGTTCACATCAATATTAGATTACGCCTGTAGCAAATTTATTCCTAAAAAGAAATTAAGCCCGAACATGTGTGGACCCTGGTATCCTCTTTTTATTAGGAAACTTCTCAAACCCAAAGCTAAGTTGTGAAGAATAAGCTGCCAAACTTCGGATTATGAAAAATATGAAAAACTCAGATCAAAATGCTCTGAAACTATTGCCCGTTTTAAACAAGTTCGTGAAAAGAAAATATTAAATAGTGGTAACTGAAATGGTGTTTTCAGACATGTCAATAACAAACTCTATTCCAAAAAAACCGGAGTCAGTGCTCTCACCACACCGCATGGCAAACTAACCACTGACGAAAACTCCTGTGCCGACATACTGGCCAACGCGTTTTCGTCAGTATTCAATGAAAATTGCAGGCAACTATCTCTAAACCAACATGTCTCAGCCCCAAAAAGCACTGTAACATGGTCACTTTTTCTCCACAACTTGTGCACAAATGTATGGGACGCCTTAAGCCAAAACATAGCCATTCACCCGATGGCTACACACAGTTCTTGCTGAAGAAACTTCGTGATTCGTTTGCTTTCCTCTGGCACATATATTCGACTTTTGTAAACGGTTGTTTGGAGAAGTCTTGGCTTCGCGCTGACTTTATTCAAGTGTACAAAAAAGGCGACTCGGCTATTGCATTAAACTACAGACCAATATCATTGCTCTCTAACTGTTGTAAAATAATGGAATCTATTATACATGACAGTCTTTTGTAATTTTTGCGTTGTAATAATACTATTTGTCAATATCAACATGGATTTATCTCAAAGAAATCAACCTGTACCCAGCTACGTGAGGCAGCAAATGATTGGTCAAATACTCTGGACATCGGAAAATCTGTTGATATTGCGTACATAGATTTCGCAAAAGCTTTTGACACCATCTCACACGCCAAGCTGCTCCAAAAGCTTTCCGCTGTAGGAGTAGGTGTAGCCCTATTTCAATGGATTAAAACATTTCTTCATGACAGAACATTCAGAGTAAAACTGAACAACACATTTTGAAAAACCCATAAAGTAACTTCTGGCGTACCCCAATGTAGCATTCTCGGACCCCTGTTGTTTCTCATATATATCAACGATCTTCATCTTTGTTTTGAACACGGAAATGCAAATTGTTTGCTGATGACGTTGAATTGTATATAAATATTGTAAATAGCGCCGATAATACCGCCACAGAATATCTTCAAAATGCGCTCAACTCTTTAGTAATTGGACGGATACGTGGCAACTCTCTATTTCTGTCCCTAAATGTAATATTTTGCACTTGGGCAAAAATACCCCTAATTTCCGTTACAACATTGGGGATCTCAAATTCCTCTTGTTTTCCAATTTAGTGACTTAGGTGTTCCGATAAGCAGTGGTCTAAAATACGAAACTCACTATAATGTCATTGTCGCTAAAGCTTATCGAGTAATTAATATGTTATTTCGCTGTTTTTGAATAGTGATCAGGAATCAATAAGGACGTCCTATTTGTCATACGTCCGCCCGATTATAGAATACTGTAGCCAAGTCTGGTCACCGTGCTATTAGTGGGAAATTGACAAGCTTGAAAAGGTGCAGCGATATTTCACACGTAGATTAGCGGCCAGAATGGGCATTCAGGAAATGTCTTATAGTGAAAGATTGGCATATTTTCGATTAGAACCTCTGGAGCTACGTCGTTTGAAACGTGACCTAGTCCTAATATTTAAATGTCTTAACAATGAGATTAATTGCTGAGAATGTTTGTTTGTAATGTCCGGTAACACAGATACGCGCGGCCATCGGAAAAAGCTGCTCAAGCTAAAGTTTCGCTCTAACTCGTTAAAACATAGCTTCGCAGTTAGAACAGTTCATGTATGGAACAAGTTACCCAGTTTTATTGGTTCTGAACCATTAATCGAAGCACAGGACTCTATAAAATTTTAAAAACGTTGAACATGTTTAATTTAAACCAATTCTTGCTATTCAAAAGAAACTTTTAGAAATAAAAATGATATTTACTCCCTTGCAACGACTTTGTCCTTAACGATAAATTACATTCCCATCTAGTCAGCCCCCATAAGAGGAAACCCATTTCAGGCTGTAAACCAGTTTATTAACGTTTGCCTTGCACGTATAACTTTGTTTGTAAATATATAGTTTGTTGTACATCTATTTTTGTTAACTAGTACACTGGCAGTTGGTAAGCCATTGCCTAAGTTTCGAGCTCGTTATGACGGCCTTAACGCCCGATGCAAACCTCGTTACGCTGACTTTACCAGTTACTAGTATGTGTATGGTTAATAAGCGATATTGTTTGTTTGTTTATATAATAATCTTGCAAAAAGTTCAGAAAAAAACTAAGAAACAGTTTTGAAATAGGAAAAAAACCTGTTTCCTTATATATTCCACGGTCGAAATGCATTATAACTTTATGTGGTATTTTAGATGTAATTTCAAATGAAGTAAAATACTACGATCAGTAGTAGGCATGAGAATAGGGTATTAAATTGCTAATCGGGTACACGGGTTCCCGACGCTAGTAAACTCCCGGGTACCCGATTAACAACCGAGGTACTTGGGTACGTGACACTAACTTTGATTGTTCTCGTAAGCCGCATTATCTACTGGAATTTACGTGTCTTCAATGTTCAAATTGGGTACTAAAATCTGTAAATAAGGCATGTTGGTTGCAATGGCGTCGAGTTAAAGGAAACTTCCTCCGGCCTAAAGTACAGTAGTGCACGCTGACATGCACATGGTGTCCAAGGAAAATGTAAACAACCACCCAAGATTAATTCCTTGCACAGACTGAGCTATGCGGCCATACGGTAAGAATAGAAGTTCGGAAGTAGAAAAAGAATAGGTGCCATTATAGAAAATATATAATATTTATTATATATTTTCTGTAATAGCAGCATAAAATATTTATTATTACCGTTGGGTTAGCCCACCTAAACAAAAGTAGGTTGCCGAACTGAAAGATGAACACGCACGTACACACAAACATATCTTTGGAGTTGTAGGCAAGGGTAACCGTTGCGGTAGGAATCACTAACAGATCGTGATAAATACTACTCCAAAGAAATACGTTGTAAGACGTTCCAAATTAGAAACCAAAAGTTGTAAATTTTCTGCTAAAGATATGTCCAATTTTTGTTTCTTTGTTACTGCGTTACTGACTTAATGCAGATTTTCATTACAACAACGACTACAACTCGTGAACGAATAGTATGCCTTGCTTAATATTTTTACCATATATTGCGTTTAACCTAATAGCCCCATAAACTCATACGCCAGGTAGAACGTCATACGCTGGTAGAATGACCCGTACAATAAATCATGAAAATCGAATTTATCTTCCATCCTTAGAAACTGGACTGCAAAACTTAGAGACTGCAAAACTACAGCCCTGAATAACATCTGGATAAAATCATGCACACTTCTCTAAGAAGCTGGATTGGAGACGCTTATGGGATTATTGAACAGTTGCCTGAAATCCCAAAAATGCCACACGCTTAGAGAAGGAGTGGACTTGTACCGATATATCAGAACAAAAGCGACTCTCAAGATTTTCAGAACTACCGTGGCGTAAGGGTGCTGAGTCGCACGATGAAAGTATACGCACCCATCATAGATAGCAGACATCGAAAGATCGTTCATATTGACGATATACAACTTGGATTCAGAAACGGATAAAGCATAACAGACGCAGTCCTCAACCTGCAGATACTGAGGGAGGTGCTTCGAGAGACACGCGAAGACATCCATTCAGTTCGTGAAGATAATGCCTCCGAGGTGTGCAAATACGTCACCTCGGAAACCCGGAAAAAACTGGTCAAGTGCCCTGAAGGATATGAAGAAAAACTTGACCCCGGATACAGCCCAAGACAGATCGGAGTAGAGAAGGAAAATCAGACCTAACCATGTAACGGGAAAACGCCGGTCATAGTGAGCAAGGTGAGTATTAGACTCGTTTAATCGTCGGTACATATTGTTAAGAGAATTTTTTTGCATGTCTCCTTTCAGATTCGCCAGGGTTAATCAAATCCTATTTAGGACAAATATCAGCTCGAATTATGTTGTTGCCGTCTATAAAATTGTAACCGCTTAACATAACATGAATATTCAGTACTATTTTTCTTACTATTCAGGCAACTTTTACGTTACGACTTTATTCCTACATATGAAGGAAATTTTTCCTTATTATAAATGACAGGAATAATTTTCTAACTATACTGCAAAGGAAAATTGCCTACATATTGATGAAAATTTTTTCTTATGATAATAAAGAATACTTTCATAACTATATTAACCAAAAAAATTTCACAAATATTTGGGCAATCATTCATTTTTAATACTGATATAATTATTTTGCATATGAATTGTTTGCGCGCGTTTTGCAGTTTTTGAAGCAACGGAGCACCACTGCTAGATAACAGAGTGGCTAACACAAAAAGCTCGTACTCATACTATCCAGATTCAATCCCCCGATAGGTCCAAAGTTTGTTCAACATTGTACGAAATGCGCATGTATACAGACGAAAAAAGGTTTAACAAAATTTATACTGTCGGTCAATTAACCATTTCCAGTATAGAGTCGCATTTTTGTAACAGTGTGCAGTGCATACAACGGTGCACTAACCGATGTTTGTCGTGGGCTGAGCGTTTTACAACTGCGATTTGATTCGCTCGCTTTGCAAGCGTTTTTTAATTAGACTCTAGCGCAGCGTTTATTTAGATATTTACGGTCACTCATAAACGTAACCTTCACGCAATCTTTATTATGCGATGAAGCAATTATTTATTCCCGCACTCATCTCTTTATGACGCAACGTTTCACTCTTCCATAATTCATTCACCTTTTGCGCATTATTTTCGAATTCCCTTTATAAAATGCCAAAAAGACGAAGAGGTGGTGATTTGGGTCGATCCAGCGGCTTCTGCCGCAAAGCCTCGATCCAGGGACAATGTGAGTCATTTTGTTTTGTGTAATATTTTTTCATTACTTAATCTCTTTTTTCATGGTCGTGATGTACCATAGTGTAGTGCAATTAAAAGAATGAGTACTGTGCTATGTGAATAAGATAGGTAACACCCTCCTTTGATCGTTTTTATCCTCACGTTTCTCCGATGTTTGATGTAGTTGTGGCTACTAGCTGGAAGTACCGACGTCGCCCAAGCGTACCGCAGCACAGTTTTTCTAAATAGTTTCAAGACGCCGGAGTTACTTTTGTGTGGCTAAGCTCTTTATAACGAGTAGTGTAGTATAGATTCAGTTTGTATGGGGGATTTGTGTAAATGTTGTGTATTCAAAATATACGGATGCGTATAATTCTTACGACTAAATCGAAACTAGTTTTTATAGTCGACACACTTAATCGTTTTTCTCTTTTAGTTTTTCCCGTATGCTACGTCCGTCGAACGTTTGTTAGACGCAGTCCAACATTTAAATTATTTTTTTCAAAATGGAGGACGTACTTTTTGGATGGAGATTTGGGCTAGCACTTTATCATACGTATGTAGATGACTGTGCATGAGTTGACTGTATAAGTCATGGGTATACCTAAAGTGTCAACTTAATTTTTTTGCCTAGTGCCTAAAACTTATTTTACGTTGCACCATAAGCGCATAGCATCGGCTCCTTGCCGTCGATGCGAGGACGTGGGTTCGACATTTGCACTTCAGCTCATAACTGCCTTCGACAAATCTATAGCACAGTTGGCTGCGCTGAGGGCACTGCTTTAGATCTCAATTCACAAGGGTCGTTGAGCTGGCCGAATCTCATATTATACCGCGCGAACTACAATAGGACATTATATTTACATAGGGACGTGCGAGAAATAAAGCAATATTAACAAAACAACAAACATTTTTACAGTCCTGTATAGCAAAATTGTCACCTGTCAAGAGAACACATCGTAGGTCATAATGTGTGTATTAAGCGAATGATTTTTGCGTTCTTTGAAAAGAAAGTTCATATGATCTGCCTGTATGTAAGTTCTCTATACTATCGCATGAACGAAAACCGGGTATTGGTTCACAATGATGAGAACGACTTACGGCTTGATTACAAATGATTCTGCTAAATGAACCCTGATCAAAGTTGTGTATTAAGTTCATTGAGTTCGGAGATTTCGTACATTTCGAACCCTCAATATAGCCTACTCAAAAAAACTCACATAGGTAATGCTAATCAATTCGCCAGGCTACTATGCCACAAAGCTTTTCCACGCCAGGGCGAAACCGGGTATGTCAGCTAGTAGTGTCTAATACATAAGGCTCGTATTCAAACAACCCAGTTCCAATCCGTCGGTGGGGCAAATGTTTGTTCAACATTATACGAAATGCACATTAATTGCAGGAACGGGTTAAACATGAAAATTACATTAGCCGAAGGGTTGGTTGTGTCAATTCTAAATCGGAACAGTACCACTAATACCGAAAATGCTTTTTAAAATCACAGCGGTTAAGTTACCTTTATGGTGAACATCATTTACAACTTATCAATTGTGGAAATTATTAAATGTGATTACGAAAATATAGATCAGTACCATGAGCTGGAGAAAACACGCTATCAAGTTTTTAGCATAACCACTGAACCGAGAATACAATATGTCAAGTTTGACCCAGATTGAGTCAATTTGTGACTCTAATTGAGTTAAAGTTAAGCTCAAGCTTAGACTTAAAAAGGACAGACTCAATAGTGAAAATTTGACTGAATGGTTTTCCTGCGCATAAGGTATATCGCATGTTTGGGTTTTTTGTAAACACGTAAATGCATCGATATATGCAACATTTCTGTTGTTATATCATAATTTGTATGTAATAAATTCTGAATAAACATTTAAACATTTCTTTTTTATTTTTAGCTTCCCGGATCTATCATTTATCGCAGAACCGGACCTTAAGGCGATGCACTCCCGATCAGCACAAGGAGTTTAAGAATACACTAACCATTCTTGATTGTTCAAATCCAGTATTTGTACAGGCTGTTCCAAAGTTTTAAAATATTCGATAACCCGTAATATTTTGTAGATACTTAGTGGTCCATGTCACCTTTAGGGCCGGACTAAACTGTTATTTTTAGGTTAGATATAATATAATATGAATGTTGTGTTTTGTAGAATCGGGCATGAGTGCTTTAGTTTTTGTCGCATATTTACTCCTGTTCATCTCAAAGTTCTAGAACTAAAACTTTTATAATTGCGAATTTTGTTATTGCGTTCTCATTTTAATTTCTGTATTTTTGGAATTAAAACTTTCAAAGTTGTGAATACGCGCTAGTCTCCTTGCAGATACAAGTTTGGGAGAGACATAAACGTGAGCGATAGTTTTGGGTTATATTATTAAAAATATATGCTCATATGCCGCGTATTTATACTTCGCGTATCTTGCTTTTGAGTTAGCAATATTTCTTAAGTTAAGAAGTCAATTTTCTGGTAACAACAGGGCAGAAAATATATTCTAGGTAACAAACAAAATACCTAATACCCGGGTACCCGACTGCTGTCCGAGTACCCGACGCATTACCCGAATATCCATCATGTCGGTACTCGACTACTAATGCCTATGCTTAATTGGTAACCAAATGATCTTTAAGTCTTTAACCAAAGTAACCGAAGTCTAACCAAATGATTTTCTCAAATTCTAATTTAATGCATTAATAATTTTAATTTAGATTCTAATGACATGCTCCCTAGTAATATGTTCATAATATTGAGATTATTGTATTTTGGAATTACTGCAGTAATAGAATATTATAGTCAGTTTTTTAAATATACATATTCTGAAAAAGCTTATAATAATACAAGCGTACCACTGGTATGGCTAAATGACACATATATAATTTCAACTAACAGCGCTTCTTTACAAAAAAATCATTCCAAATTTAATCCTTAAACATTTTATGAGTGATCAGTTTACGTTTCTAAACCTTAATTAATTATTCATTTAACTTGAATTATAGCACTAGATGTGTTTGGTCATCAGCTGAATTATAACATAAGATATATATCTATTTACCGTTGGGCCTTTAGCGCGCTAAATTCGTAATGTTTGTATCAAATCCACACTGACATATCAACTCGTTATGCTATTTTGCCGCAAATACATAGCGGCTTGATCTGGTTTTGACTATCTCCAAGGTGGCCCATGTCATCTTTAGGGGCCGGACGTTATAACGTTAGAAAAAAAACAGCTTAGAGCGGGGGTTCGGGAGCGGCAGCACCCCGACTTAGACTTGGGCTTAGTACATAGCTCATATAGAAACCATAGCTTATGCTAAGACTAAGGCATAGGCTTAGTATATCAGTAAAAGGTTACAAAGGCCTAAAGGTTACATTGGCCTTCAAGGTTAAGGTTTGCGGCACTGACGGCTCAAACGCGTTTCTGTTCGTTTCTTAATAACATGTTATGGCGACTGATATAATGTAAAATTTATTACATAGCTAGACATTAAGTCGTCAGATTCTGGTTTTTGTTTTGCCTTCCATTTACATTTCTGTACTTCCGCAAGTATGATTGAAATTCAATTATTACGATAGCTGCCGGGAATTCTTAGTATTGAGCTAAGATATACTGAGTTAATGTTAACACTCAGTGATAGGTTAAATTAGCTCACATTGAGAGAGACTTATTTAACTTTCATTTTGAGTTTAAAAATCAGCTCAAACACTTTGTAAAATGTAGATAGTGTGTGTACTTTACTACTGAGTTTAATTTGGAAAGACGGAAAGCTATTAAATTATTGCATATATTTTAATATTTAAAATGCTTTCGCTTTTAGCTGCTTGAACAGCCCACCTGTTTCATAAATAAGTAGCTTTAAGACATCGTTATCTAAGCCATTTTAAGTAAATTGATACTTTGGGCAACTCTTGCGATACATTTTGCATATATACTTAACTTTTCTTCTGAAAGACTTTTTTATATCTTATACGTTCAATTAAAGATACCTTTTGATATTTTCTTTCTTCTAAGATTTAGATGTATTATAGAGCATTAGGAAGATATATCACCTTAAATTTTTACTTATAATTATGGCCTAAAATGCTTTTATTGCCTTCCATATATCGAAAAGCATTGTTCGATATCAAGCGATACTAATCGCGTGAGACGAGTATCTAACTTAACCATTACAGGATGCTCTCTATAATACTAAAATAGTACTGCCCATCCCGTAAACTATATTTTAGGAAACGATATTTTCGGAACAGTTGAATTTGGGGCATTCGGAACGCAAAATGTTAATTTAGAAATTTAAATATTTTAGAAATATATATATTGTAAAATGAGAAATTATTGAAAATGCGAAATTCATACCTTTGAAAATGTAAACTTGAGGAAAGTTGAAATTAAAACCTCGGGAAATTGAGAAGCTAAGAATCCGAAAAATGAGAAATCGGAAAACTATTTTTATAGAATGATATTGTAATAGTTGTGACGTGTAATTTTCTGTCTACATAACAAAATTAAGCCTTTAATAAGAATACGAAACCAATTCGGATCACACTAATACTGTTTAGTTATATATTTTACAATCATAGCATCTTAACAGTAAGTGTATTCTTGTATTTTTAATTGGTACCAAAGGGTCTCGCAATTAGTTATTGTGTCCATGCAAATGCCTACGCATCAATATAAAATAATGTCCGCTAGGCTTTAGCGTGTAAATGTTTACAGAACATGTAAAAGTTGAATCGTGGCTTGTTGTACATTCAGAGATTTGTGTACATAGTTGTTACAATTTTAAACAAGTTATAAACTGGTACTAGATTGAACTAGTGAGCGGCACAATAGTGCATACAACTTTTTAGTACGCAGTAAATCGCGATACATGCTAATGTTTGATACAGTTATAGCATAGTTTATATGCCTTACTACAATTTGTGATGCTAGCTTTTCAGCTAGTACTTTGCAGTTTATTAGCTAAATGCAATGAAATGACCGTATTCTTAGTAGCAATAATTTAATTTTTACTTAAATAGATTTACTTTATTGATTTTTGTACGAACGACAATGAAACTGTCAGAAACTGCTGGAATGTCAAGCTGCATTATAAACCTTACATACTTCAAAACTACATTTGGGCTTTCAGTGCACTAAATGCGTAAAAACTCGTAGTTTTTGTGCTAAATTATATAAAGAAGGATAACATAATATAATAATTTGCATCGAAAATATAGTTTCCTAGTTATGTCTTCTACCACTTTTAGTTATTTATAAGCTGAATATGTGACAACGACGGTCCAAAGGAATTTCCATCATGCTTTTCTGAGTTATAGCTTGTGGTGGTTAATTGGGTTTATTACATAGCTAGATTTCCAGATATACTTTGTCTTTGTTTGTTAGTCTTTTTAAACGGACACTAAACAAGGGTAAATTTTCACGGTAGTTGGGAATGAGCCGACCTAGCCACATGGGGCTTATGTCCTGTCAAATATCAGCCAAATCCAGTTTTAACTGGGTATATTCTGTAACAACAAAATGGGTCTTACGCCTCTTGTACGAAAATGGCCAATTTTCAAGCAACACTGTTTGGTACCATTCATCTCAGTTGTTCAAGGCGATTAAAAATCTCTATTGGAAGGACCATATTTGTGACAAAAAAATTTTTTTGGATTGTTTAGTCACCATTGGCATCGAAAATTTACGGAAAAAATTCTCAGTAAATATCTCATGTTAACATATACCATTTGAATTGCATTAGCGGGATGAGTCAGATGGTGTATAAATCAGCTGAATTGATGGGATAACGGTTTATAATAAGACTTCAATTAAATGAACGTAGCTCCTTAATCCAAGAACGGATTGAGTTGTATTTTACTTGTTTCATCAGTTCGGTTCGAATGGTATATGAAATTGTATATTTACTGAGATTAGATTGGGCTACAGCGTCATAAGAAAAAGGCGCAATAAAATTTGCTTATATTTGGTGCTAAAACTTTAATTTGACCTGGTGTCTGTCGCTTTAAAATCTAAGAAATATAAGGTTAAAAAACCATTTTGCCTAATGTCCATTATTATCAAGCTAACGCGAACCCAATGGTAATAAACATTAGTTGGTAATTGATATGTAATATGTACACAATTTTGCAATGTGCATATACTTAGATATGTATTCTTACCTAAAAGCAGTGGTTGGGCCTTAGAAAATGTGCTTTAAATCGCATAGCTACTATATATTAATGCGAGATAATCCACCCTGCATCAATTCTATTTTCAATGTACTCTTATCCATGTTTTTCCATAATTCGGAGCCTAGTTCTGCCCAAACTCTGCAAATATCTTTATGGAACCCAAAGCTGTTAAGTACTTGTTTTCTATATATAGCAGGGTGCGTAAAACTGTGAATGTTATGCAAGCGTGATGCTTTGTATGTCGTTAATTTTGTTAGCTTACTCACAACTGCTTCTGTCTGCTGCAGTATTTTATTATGAATTCTCTAAATAACACCAGTAATTTTATCACTTCAGATATATTACGTATGGTTTACTATTTGTTGCCACTTCGAAATACCGGAGGAAGGCAAGATTTGCCTAGTTGCTTGACCTGGCACAACCGCCAAAATCCTGGGGCCCTCCTAAGTCCATGGACATCAGGCTTCAGGTATTTTGAAGAAAGTGTAAAACTGAAGAAATTGACGCTTTTTATTGTACGTGGTTGTGCCGAATGTATAAAACTCACACCAACTGCGCTAGAAAAATTAATGTGCTTGTTTTTTCTTAGTACTGAATGTCTTGAACTAAACTAAAAATTCTATTATTTAATCTTCACACTATACAACAAAAATCTGTGTTTACATGTTATATATGTTTTGTATTAATTACACCTTAACATGCAAAAGATTTATATTATATATATTTTAATTTAAAGCCAAAAAATATAGTATGATTTTGAAATATTTTGTATACTGCTGTAGGGAAAGGGGAAGGTTTTGAATTAACACGGTTGGTAGTAAGAAGGACGGAAAAATTTTCAAACGGCCGTCGGCCGACCGGTGTCCAACGGCTTTCGTCGACCAACGGTCCGCGACGGCCAACGGTCCGGCGACGGCCAATGGTCCGGCGACGGCCAATGGTCCAGCGACGGCCAACGGTCCGGCGACGGCCAACGGTCCGGCGACGGCCAACGGTCCGGCGACGGCCAACGGTCCGGCGACGGCCAACGGTCCGGCGACAGCCAACGGTCCGGCGACGGCCAACGGTCCGGCGACGGCCAACGGTCCGGCGACGGCCAACGGTCCGGCGACGGCCAACGGTCCGGCGACGGCCCACGGTCCGGCGACGGCCAACGGTCCGGCGACGGCCAACGGTCCCTCGACGGCCAACGGTCCGGCGACGGCCAACGGTCCGGCGACGGCCAACGGTCCGGCGACGGCCAACGGTCCGGCGACGGCCAACAGTCCGGCGACGGCCAACGGTCCGGCGACGGCTAACAGTCCGGCGACGGCCAACGGTCCGGCGACGGCCAACGGTCCGGCGACGGCCAACGGTCCGACGACAGCCAACGGTCCGACGACGGCCAACGGTCCGACGACGGCCAACGGTCCGACGACGGCCAACGGTCCGACGACGGCCAACGGTCCGACGACGACCAAAGGTCCGGCGACGACCAACGGTCCGGCGACGACCAACGGTCCGGCGACGACCAACGGTCTGGCCACGGCCAACGGTCCGGCCACGTCCAACGGTCCGGCCACGGCCAACGGTCCGGCGACGGCCAACGGTCCGGCGACGGCCAACGGTCCGGCGACGGCCAACGGTCCGGCGACGGCCAACGGTCCGACGACGGCTAAAACTCCGGCGACGGCCAACCAACGGCTCAACTGTCGGCCGACTGCTGAAAGGCTGGGACAGCAAATGGAAGAAGCTTCCTTTTGCTAGGCTACAAATTTATTATTCATAAATTCTCCTTCAACATTTGTTCAAAAACCGACTTACATATAAATGCTTTTACGGCGTGCTTAATTCTACACATCGCACACTTTGCTGTGCTTTATTTAGGGCTGGGCGACGGTGGGCTTTGCGGTTTAACATTGAACATTGACGTATAATACTTTAATAATAAACATAAATTACGTATGTTATATGTTTAAACAAGACAAGATAGCATTAGATGGTACCAAATACTTGCATGTTCGTTATAGGCAATTATATATACTTCAGAAAGTTCTAGTAGTGTAGTTTAATTCGCTTGGTATATTGCAATAAACGTATAGACCACGGCCAGCCGAGCCTCGACGCATAACTGCTGACAACTGCTTTCACGAATGTCGACGGGAAAAACTGTTTACGGCATTGTCGATGACTGTTTGGCCGTTCCCAAACACAGCTTTTATATATCTAAGAAAAGTCCACCTGTTGATTATGAAAAATAAAGTCACCCCGCCGATGGTTTTCGCGCGAATAAGCAGAGAAACATAAGAGAAATGCCTACACTGGAGTTCTTATAATAATACTTCAGTTTATATCTAGTTCTTATAAACATATACACCGATGCACGTGCATAAAGTTCATTTCTTAATCAACAGTTTTAGCAGATTGAATTTATATAATTTTATGCAAATCTAGGTTTTTGGACGCTGATTTGCTTAATTGTCATGAGTAGGCCTATATCATCTGTCGAAATCCAGGTTAAGAATTCAGTTCGTTCAGTACCTTCAGTCAAATTCATTTACTGTTCGTCAAGTTGTCGACAAGCGCTGTCGCCTGGACCAAGCAACGCCGCAGTGGAGTTTACTAAACGTTATCGTTTATATATTGCTCATTGGTATTTTGTTTGTTCTTTGTTAAATAAACTTTGTCTTGTGCAGGAGCGTCACAAAGGGGGCGAGGCGGGAGAGTGACGGGACAAACCACCCCACTTCTTGCTGACAAACGTGAAAAATTAACTGATGGGGTTAAAACAAAATGAACGTGTACGATGTTCCGCCCTATTTTTGTTGCCATCGCCCCACTTTTGAAGGGCTTGTCCCGACCGTGATTTTCTGGGTTTGACTTTGGTTCAATCTGCAAGCGAACACAGTTACAACACAAAGTTGTGAACCCGACATGATTTAAACACGCAATTTTCTGATCTAGTGTTAGATCCAAACGAAAAGATCGACGAGAGATCTTGCGGTGAACCAGCGGGGTTTCGAACCCGGCCCAAGACTAATGCAGTACCGCTACACCATAAGCCAAGATAAACACACGTTGAAGCTAAACTATGTACATATATTAATGAAGTCTGTACTCACAGAAGACATGCCGATGCTTCGGAGGAAGGGGATCAGCCGGTCGGGTGAGGAGTGTGTTAGGCCAAGGGGATAAATTTTTGAAATTTTTTGGTACGCAGAATTTTTCCCAATTCGGCTTTGCGCAAATTTTCGGCGAGCCTTCGGTGCCTCGAGGGGTGCTCGTAGAGGGGCTGCCTCGGCCGACCTGTCAGGAGGTTGGATCGGCCGAAGCAAGGAGTGCGACGCCTCAAGGGAGTATAAACCCCCTCTTCATTCTATGATCATGCATGGCTATGTATTTTAGCGCAGTGCGCCATTACACATAGCATAGTTATTAGGTATCGCTATACCGAAGCCCGTGGAGTTGTTCGTTTTCTTTATCAACTAGCATTGCAGCACTTGTTTGCATAACTTGGGCGTAATTTAATAAAGACACTTTACCTACAGATTATTACGATTAAATTATTCCATGTTTATTAACGTAAAACTGTTACAAGTACATAGAAGAGTTCAATCAGCGATAAACTCGATTTATCAATCTAGATTCATTATAACGGAATTTTATTGCTAAGCCGATTATATATAATCATTGATGTTTCTTTCTTATTTTGTTAGGATAGTGTATAGTTTTTAACTAATAAACTAAGGCTAGTAATTGTTTTCTGCTTCGTAGACTCCTGTAAAAGCGAGAAGATGTCCTTAGGCAGATGAAAATATTGTACTAGGATTAGTTCATTTTTGTTTAACCTGTACTTTTTTGCTATTCCTTGTTGCAGACGCGACTTTATGTGGGTGGTGAAGCGCGTTTTAAATAACAAAACTCAATCTAAGGTAGATGAAAATATTGTACTAGGATTAGTTCATTTTTGTTTAACCTGTACCTTTTTGCTATTCCTTGTTGCAGACGCGACTTTATGTGGGTGGTAAAGCGCGTTTTAAATGACAAAACTCAATCTAAGGTAGATGAAAATATTGTACTAGGATTAGTTCATTTTTGTTTAACCTGTACCTTTTTGCTATTCCTTGTTGCAGACGCGACTTTATGTGGGTGGTAAAGCGCGTTTTAAATGACAAAACTCAATCTAAGGTAGATGAAAATATTGTACTAGGATTAGTTCGTTTTTGTTTAACCTGTACCTTTTTGCTATTCCTTGTTGCAGACGCGACTTTATGTGGGTGGTGAAGCGCGTTTTAAATGACAAAACTCAATCTAACTTAATTATGATACTATAAAATACAAGACTTGTGACAACGTTCATTACATATCCTTTGTGCAAGTTTGCATTGTGTGTGAACAAGGTACGTGCAGAGGAGTATAATATAGCTTCGCATTACTTTCTCAAAAGTCGCCAGCCATAAGTCAGTTAGCTGACATACTACACTTGGCATTACTGATTGACTCAAATACCGATATGAATAGCTTTAATCACTATCGAGCTCCCTCAAATTTATTGTTTGAAAAATTTAAAACAATACTCAATTTTTGACACTGCTTCAAAATTGTTGTGTAACTGTGTACTAAATCGTCACGGATGCGCATCGTTGTCGCTGGCTCTAGTGAATCAGACCGCTGTCGTCCGGTCACAAATGAAAACTTGCAAAGGCATCAGAATTTATTGTAAAACGAAACATTCGACTCTGTATTTATGTTCAAAATGTCGAAAGCAGTAAATAGCATTACTGTTAACTCTATGTTTATATTGATGCTGACGATCAGTGTTCCATGTTTTGGAATTTAAGCATAGTTTCAACTGTAACTAACGTATGAATGCATAACTATTCCAAATCCAAATGCCTGCATCAAGAGTTCATTATAAAAATTTGTTCAACAACGCCTAACCTGTGTAAAACAGCTGCAGTAGCCACCAGTGATTGCTCCTCCTGCTCCAATCTCATCGGTTATGGGCGACTTGTTAGAAACTACCCCCAAAGAACTTTGAGGGGTTGTAGCCTCTAAAGATGCTAGGAAGTAACCCCAGAGAATGGGCGACTTGTTAGAAACTACCCCCAAAGAACTTTGAGGGGTTGTAGCCTCTAAAGATGCTAGGAAGTAACCCCAGAGAAAGCACACGAGTATATATAACCAAGTATCATCTTTTTTACAAGTTTTTAATGAACTGTTACTTGCACTATCTAATACTATAAGCGTGTGGTTTGCGGTCTGCTTTTCTTTGTAACGCCACCAAAGGAACATAGTTGATGATGTGATTCAGACGGTTACGCACATTGGTGTAGCAGCCCATGGCTGATTCCTTCAAGAAGCTCGTAGTTACTATCGAGAATATAACCGTATTATGTTGCACTAATTCACAAGAAAGGATATCCCGTAGACCTGTCAAATTACAGTCCTATTTCTCTGGTTTTAAACGTGTCCAAAATGATGAAACGAATGGGGAACAACTATCTTTAGGTCTTTTTTAAATAACATAACCTCATTTCACCTAACCAGGATGGATTCGTTTTATAAAAATCTACCGAAACTCCTTGAAACAGTATACGATTGGGCAACAGCTGTTGACTCTAGAACGGCTGCTGACGTAATACATAACTTTGCTAAGGTAATTGATACGATTTCTCATACTAAATTGCTCAGTAAACTCCACTGTGCTGATATATCAAATTATCTATTGCGATGAATGAAAAATTTCCAAAGCAAGAGAATATTGTACCAAAATAAATGGTACAGTGTCTGCTCGAAGTGCAGTTTCATCTGGAGTTCCGGAAGCCAGTGTACTAGGTTCTACTTTGTTTTTACTATACATCAATGATATTGGTAATCACAACTTTAATAATATTCATTGTAAATTATTTGCGGATGACTGTACGCATAATTCTTGTCAGAATAGCTATATTGAGGTTCAAAATCTATAAATGGCGCTTAACAGCATCGAAATTTAGTCAAGAAAATGGCGGCCGTTATTGTGTGCCTATATCAGTTTCGTGAGACCTATTATTGAGTATGAACCATCCATGTCACCAGTCTCTCTCTCTAAAATCTATATATTTCTGAGAAGGTTTAACAATACTGCTCCGCCGAATTTTTTGCTAAAGCCGATTTAGAAATGGTATCCTACAACGAAAGGCTACATCATATAGGTCTTGAGCCGCTTGAAAAAAAACACCGCTTAATAAATATATCTTTCTATAACATTTAAACATTTTCATCAAGAAATAGACAGTACGGCAAATGATTTAAGGCCCAAGTTAAGTTACAGAAAAAGCGCTCACACCACGGTTTTAGAACGCAAAGTTCCATCATGCATTATAAAATAGTGAAACAAACTACATACTTGTGTCTTTGCCAAAGCCTCAAACTTCGGAAAATTATAAAATGCTGTTAAAACTCAAGCTTTGACAATTTCCTCAAGTACCGCAGAAACGTATGACTCAGATATAAGTGGAGATTTTGATCCCTTTCTGTTTAAACTTTATTAAGTATATAAACTAATAATCATAGCATCAAATGTTTACTATAAAGCAGCTAGCTGTTGACCTTACCTTGGTATATATTTTTCGAGTGGCGATCATTACTCACTTCAACGTCAAACTTCTAGTTACAAACTTGATAGCGCCATAGAGAGCCATGGCTAAACTTCGTCTGTTTTTGTAAGGCAACTTGGTTGTATACGTATAGCAGATATGACAAGATTTTAATTTCAACTAAAAATCATTTTCTTTAGCGAAGCACGGGAAAATATCGCCTACCGATAGTTAATATATGTTCGTTGCAATTTAGTAACGACTGAACCTATTTAAACATTAGTCATAGTTTAAAACTCATCGAATATTGTTTCACTGAAACCATTTATCTACTGCTGAAAATGTCTCTAAATTTGACAGCATAAAGCTTTAGTTCCTTGACATAAGTGATTTATTAACAAAACCGGAAACATTTCCGTTCAACGTCACAGTGATTAGATCCTTTATCGAAACGTCAATACAATTCTGGTCCACAATATTGTTTTAAATGTCATTTGATATAGTATATATTATGGCCTAAAATCGTTCTAAATTTAAAATGTTTATACTAGCCGTTGTAAGACGGTATGTTTTAAGCGTTATTTTCCTTAAGTTGTGTGCACCAGGGCCGTTTTTGTCACAGACAGCAGCGGCTCTAAAAACCAGTTTGAGAGCCGTGATTGGCGATCATGAAATTATTAGCCACGCCAGTCCCCATCAATATGTTATCTAATAGCACAATGCGACGGAAAAATTGTCATAAGGTTCGAGCTCGGCTCCGCAAAACCACTATTGTCCAATCTGTAGTCTTTTACTATCAAAATAGAAACTTGGGATGCATATGGCAGTAGTGCTATAAAGTGCCTTTCCTAGTTAAAATCGTGCTGTTTTCGTGCAACAAATTACAAATTTTATATAGATAGCAGGTTACTTTGAGAAGGCGTCAATGCCAAAAATTTGAAGATGCTATTTTTACCAATTCATTTTACCTAAAATCTATGCTGCTGCTTTTAAGTTTTGCTCATCTTGCTGTATGTATTTATAGCTAAATATATTCTCTGCAACACAGCTTGCTGCTACTGAATGTACTAAATATCTTTCCAGTAATTAGTGCAATCTATCAAATTATGACACAAAGCTGCTCTTGGCTAGCACGGAAGTACTAGCACACCTCCGCTATGCACGGTATTTATGCGGGGCCTCGTTCGGCTATAAGAAGTCACGCCTTTTAGTAACTGGACGGAATTGGCAATGTAACAAAATTTGATCCTAGGTCCCACGCGTCTGAAGGATAAGTATAAGGTGGATATCCTTTCAAACGGTAGTCTACAAAGTTAAAATTCAATTGTAAAGTAATAATGAAAGAATATCAATATCTACAGCATTATCCCAATCAAATTTGAATTCAAGTAATTAAGATATGGTTGATTTTTTCTTAACAAACTCGTGTTGCGATTCAGCGATTATATTGTTATTTAAAAGATGACTTCGTAAAACATCTTAAATTATACTTCGCCTCGCCGCCCACCCCTGACCCTGGACATGACGACCAACCGTAATACAGGTATCATATTTGTCCCCCTAGTTATGTAACACTGGGTAATATTTGGAATCAGTTGAAGAATCCTCCACGAATAACTAATGGGGGAAATTGTTCCACAGAGTACCACAGGAAAAGTGTTATATCGTAGTACTACGGCAAAATGCTTAGCTTCAATGGTGCCTCTTGCGAGTGCCGTTGAGATAGACGGTCCATTTTAATGTATCAGCTTGGAAATTACGGGGATGGGGGATGGTTCAACTGTGTGCACAGGAGGGATTCTTAAACTGATCCAATACTTCACGATTTTGTTCCTCTGGCTATGTAAGTAACGCCAGGGTTAAACGGGAGCAGCAACACAAAAATCACATCCAGATCAATCCATGCACCGTATACGTTCATTATTGAGCCCTCATGTGAAGATATTAAATATTTAATAACTCATGGGAGTTATTAAATGACATTTAAAAACATTTAAATGAATACGTGACATTTAAAAATACATATATTTGAATAATGTCGTTTAAAAATCACATTACTTTTCTTAAACTCTACTGATGATAGTATGCTAGAAAAGAACTAAACAACCAAATAATTCACGCAATTTTGACTATGCAAAGCAGTATGCTTAATCGTTACACGCAAAAGTAAATGTTGTAAGTGTATAATATATATTGTAACAAATAAAGTAACTAGACAAAAAAATTTGTGAGCAGGCTATAATCAAAACAAAAAATTTTCAAAATACAACATTCTAATAATGTTTTAGAAGGTTCGTGGATTTGAATACATTTGATGTTCGAAAGTGGGGAGGGGGCTTAGCCCTCACTTTTAAAATTGGGTGGCTCAGCTCCCCCTAGCCCCCCCCGGCTCCGCCGCCCCTGTTTTGAGCTATTTATCCTAGGATATAAATTGCACAGTAAATGATTTAGTGTGCTTTCTCAATTATTGTGAATTAAGTTTTCTTTCAATTTGCAGCTAACAAGAGTTGCAATCATATAATTTGAGCGCAATCAAACTGTTATTTATTAAAAATTAGCTCTCGTCGGATTTAACTAAAGTTAGTTTTGCAGTTTATATACTTGGTGGAAATTAAATGATATAGCGTGTTTTGTAACAGAAGAAATGTTTAATATAACTATATTCGACTTTTTATCGGTCTGTATATACAATAATTATAGTCTTTAGTTGTGGCTCATAAACCATGATTTCAGCTGCACAATCATTTACCACTTATGCTGCCCGTAACACACCGACTTCCCGATGAACCTACAAATCACATAAAGGAACCGGTTAGCTTAGCAGGCCGTCGGCGGGTTAGCCAGTGTGTTCGGCCTGGCTGCCATATTGGCCCATGCTCTAGAGACATGAAGGTACCCCGAGGGAGGGTCAACCCTTACGCATGCTCACATGTATTAAGGTTAGCACGACTTTCCCTCATTTTTTCACCGAATCCCCATTTGTTTTATTCCCAGTGCTTTCCAGCGTACGATCACCCCTGTTTACCTTTTTACACGGTCCAGGTCATGCAAAGGCACGGTGGCTCATGGATTAAATCAGAGCGGCTCCCAGGGTCCACTGCCTTATCGAGATATTGCCACGGAAAGTTTGCTGTGTTTCTTTATTGAAAGTTTTTCCCTAAATTTAAACTGTCGAAAACCCTAACGACCAGTTCACTTTTCTAACTCGATATTTATCCCGTGCCCCTATCCTACTGGCTATCACTTGACTACGTGACAAAACACCACGACTATTATATTTGTTTCATAAGTTGGCAAATCCAATAGACATCATATGCGAGCACATATTACTGTTATAAAACAGCTTACGTGACATTGGGAAAAACGCTCGCCCCGGATCGCGAGGTCGACACATTAGAACCTACCCCGGCCACTTCCTCGTGTAACTCCAATAATTCCCACTTGTGAGCTATCCTCTGCTAAGCCCCTAGGTTGAAGTCATATTCTATCGTAAGGGATTCTCAATCGGTAACAGAGGGTTCCCATTTTTTGCGATGCCGACACCAAAAAATTCTCATGACCGTCTCTTTGAAGCTGTGTCTTACTTTGACTGTCTTACGCACCCTATATGATCAGTCCAGCATGGAGCCACCTACGCACGCCAGTGCCACGAGATCGTGACCTCGCAGATTATGTCCCTCTTTTATCTGAAACGTACTGTCGTCACGACTACACAGAGACCTGAAGGTAGAATTATTCGAGGGCAAGTGCCGCGTTCCTCTGCATCCAGGGAAAATTTGCGTGCCCACTGTATTTAATTTTGTAAAAGAAGCTCTGGCGTGGCTTCCTACCAGTGCTGCACTGTGTGAGAACGCGTGTCTAGGTTTTGGATACGGAGGTTCATACTACCTTCAAAATCTCACACGAATTTAGGGGAACGGTCTCGGCGATCCTCTTTGAAGTATTTAGGTCCCCCTTGCCCCGGGTCGCAGTTGCCTCCCTCTCCTGGCTTTCTCGAATCCACTAACTTTGCTCAACCATTTAAATCAGGCCCGAAGCAATTTGCACGACCTGGGGCGACGCTAGATTGCCATCCCGATCCTTTGTTTTCCTATATGTTAGTTCCAAAACTCCTGTGTCGGAAACGAAATTAGTTGGGCTATGACACGTCACCCTGTATTCGGGATTGCCGTGTCTGCCCATCTGAAGTTATTCACTTCGAAAGGGACGAGACTCCCTACCGTCGCTGTGCCGCTTGAGAAGACTGGTTAAAGCTTTTGAAGAGGGTTTTTTCTCAATGATAAGAACAGCTCACGATGGTCTAACCTCGAATTTTGATGGACCCTTCAATGGTAGCCCTACTTAATGTTGGTTTAAAGTCCGACTGCTCGACCTGGTTTGCAAATGACCTCGTCCTTCTCTAGTTTTCTTCCTTTCTTTGCCATCATTACTCCTATTATTAATACATCTCAATTAACCATCTCTCCCTTATGCATATCTCTCGCTCTCCAATCCTTATAATGATATATATGTATATATATGGGCGTATTCGTATTCAACCCTATTCCACACAGATTTGAAATAAACTTGGAGCCACTTGCACATCGGCAACTTGACCAGGATAGAAATCCCGCTCTCTGAAGACCCTTGTGGTCCTATAGTTTAGAATTTACCACGCAGAGCTTTTCGGAGACCCAAAGAAGAGGGGGAAATGGAACTGTCCTGGAATCAAAGGCGTGCCGCATACGCCCAGAACAACGCTACCCAGCGGTGCGGCCTCGAGTGTCGGTAAGGTCGCCCGATACTCGGGAGTCCTTTTATTAGAATGGAAAAATCGAAAAGGCTGCCTACCGTAGCTGCACGGCTTGAGAGCGCACGCTGAATTTTTTGTATGGCCATTCAAATCATTATGTAAATATCACGAGGGAAGAAGAGTCGAGCGTGGGAAAAAGAAACTCCGTTACGAATTCGAACTTTCAGGCACCTGCAGATACTGGAACGCAGAGCCTGATGCCTTGATCTCCACGAAATTTTGATTCGAAATATCAGGTGAGGCTCCTCTGAATGTTGCAAGAGAAGAGACTCGCCTGGGTAAGTTGCAAGATGAAAGAATACTGAAAATGTAGAAAAGAAAGCGATGGCGACAACCCCAAAATTGCGGAATTTTGACAACCTTTTGGCTCGACTGGCTCCGATGCCGCACCAGTATATTCCATTTTATACACTGTCTACCCCTAAAGCTTCTGGTAGCCCTATTTTTATGGTTTGCCTCCAAGATAAGTCATTCTAAAATTTAAAACATTGGAAAACAAAAGAATATATTTTTGGATGCCACGCTGGTTATTTGGATCTTAAGAAGACCGGTAGATGTTGCTGGCACCCGTTTGCGATAAAACCGATAACATAATGGCCCGTGGAGGCGTGGAACTCTAAAAATCAGGGAGTTTTAAATTTTTTTGGTTGTCTTTAGAGGCCTGGGAAAAGAACGTTTAAGATTTTAAATTAGGATCTTTACGTACTATAGGTAAGGGTTGGGTAACCCTAAAGGTGCGATTTGAAAGGCTAAGTATCCTTATTATTAAGTTAACAAATTAAATTCCCCTCAGTTATAAATAAAAACCAAAATTTTGGAATTTTAAATCGCTCTTACTTAAAATATTAATCCATTTTGAATCCAACAAATGTCACCCTCTGCATTCGTAAGACATAATAACAGCTGTTTATAAGTTAACTACATAATTACTTATGCGTAGCAGATATGGTCTCTTCGGGGCCTCAATCGCTACGAAATATTCCAACACAAATATGTGAAGGTTTCAACCGGTGCCCCGTGCCCGTACTGACACACACATGGGCATCACATACAACGACCTATTAATAAATTCAATACATTTTAAAATACAGATATCATCAGCAGGGCTGATCCGTGGGTGCCTAATCACAAAACCCGAAAAGACAAAGTTCGTAAGAATAATCGGACCGATGCCACCGATCCATCCGGATGTGCATACATTTACTCGACAGACACTTTATATATTAATCATTTCGCTGACTGGATACCTAGAAAGATATTGGGTTCAACAATTTAGGAAAATAAATCATACAAAATAGATCCGCGTGATGGACAATATAAGTTATATTTATAACAATTCTTTTATTTAATATGCACGGTAACACATTAATTGATACCGGCATCACGCTCCACTCGTATCCGGCCGTCCTTAAAATTTTGAAATTCAACTTTCAGTATCTCTTAAAATTAAAAATCTCGGGTTGTTACACTTTTAAGCAGGACAACTAGTTCATTTGTTAGTAGTTGTAGGCACTTGCGTTTGGTGTAAACCATTTTAATTAGCACGACTACGATTACCAATGTCCTTTTGTAGTAACACTTTGTTCAAATATTTAAATAGTTACTGTTCATAACAGGTGGGTGCGACAGTAATGTACAGTGATAAGGCCACATAAATACAGACATCCGCTGGCATGTAATAGATGTGATCTAATTTACATAAACAAGATTTGGCCTAGATTGCGAATGTGATTATTTTATCAAGTCACATAATGGTAACCGGTCATATAAATACACCACAGCGTTCAAGTTCACATGCACTCTAAAATTTTATGAGTTTGTAATTTTGTAAGAAAGTAGGATTAAATGATGTAAGAGTAGGACTCGTCCCCCTTTCTAACCTTTTTATTGAATAGTCTTGGTTGCTGCATATTCACGCTTCAAATTTATTATCTACTATTTCGGTGTGCCATGTATATCTGTATGCACGTAATCTTGATGTTCAATAAACTTTGACTTTAGCTTATTTTAGTCAGAAAAACAGTTAAACCCTTTCCCTCGTAACGGTAGACAATAAGTACGTAGAGAATTTGATGGTAATTCAGCAATTTCCGTGCTACGAAATGCAACTGCGAAAACCATAATAGTTTTGGTACAAATAAAAATTATTAAATCATTGCTTCTGTTTAGCAGCGGCTTTTAACATTTGTTAGATGTAATTTACTGGCATTCTGTATAGTTGTATGAAATTTGTTTCCACCGTTGACTTCATTATACGAAAAAATCTTATTCCTGAACTATTTAAATGATATGATGGTGTCCAATGCATGGCTTTACAGATATCACTCTGATCGGCGCGAGTTTGCACGAAATTGACGCTTGTGAATGAATCGGTGAAGCCGTTCTTATATACTTTATCTGAGTTATTTCTCTTTTGGTTACACGCCTATCAAGCTGTAGTTAATTCTCTTTTGGTCACGCGCATATGCCTCATTAGTCGCTCACACGCCTTTAGTTGTTTCATATTTTTAATTCTTATCACTTTCAACGAACTGAGATTTTGTTGGAGAAACTTGAAAAGATGTTCTGGGGGAAACTTGAATTGATCCAACGTTTCTACAATATATACTGTGTTAATAACATTAGTTGTGCGTTTGATAAAGTTTAATACTTAGACATTATTTACATAAAGACACTCATATATAATACACACTAGATGTATTATCGACGTACTATATATATACTTTGTAATATTATATCATATCTAGTGGCAAACGACGAATGCTTTCATACCTTTGACACGATCGGCCACAAAGAATCGATTTGATTAGATGGCATTTTAATCTGCAATGACAAAAACATTCCCAAATATATTTATTTTTATAAATTTGACTTTCATTATTAACGATTTCACCTGCGATCGTATTTGTCACTAAGCAAAATTAAGACGACTGTTGTACAGGTGCTATATATTGTTGTTCAACTGAGGCGCTATAGATAAGCACTTGAACCGATTGAATAGCCCTTTTGGTGGTGAGCATTTTATTCCGTGTTTCGCATAGGTATCAAAAGGTGTCTTTGGCATGTGTGATCCTTAACCCCATTTTTCTGGCGGGGTTCCAACGTCTGGAGATGCCTCAACCGAAATATCATAAACTGCAAAACTTAAAGTAATCTCAAAAAATAAAATGTTCCCATGCTAGGTATAGTATTTCCGACTGCATTTTTGGATCTTATCATTTAGCACACTCTTGACCCAGGTCGAAATTGTCAAATTTGAAAATTTAGTACCAATTGACTCAGCTCAACGAGCTGGTTCAGAAAATATCCATTTCAAGCAGTTTGGTAGCAAATTTATTTTGATTTCTTTGGTTTCCCAATGGTGTTCAAAATTTTCCACAAAAAACTCTATTTCCAAATGATTGCATGATTTTATACGTCATTCGAACCGTATCGACTAGTCAGGGGTGCAAAATCACCACAATCGGTTCATGAGTTAACGACTAAGGCTAAGTCTTAGGCTTTGCCTTAGAATTTAACATAAATGATAATAACTCCTTAAATATGAACCGATTTTATGCTCACCTCGTCAATCATTCGACTGCGTTCGATTAATTTGCCAATCAGTGCAGTTCGAATGATATATATAATTGTGAATTTATCAAGAAAAATTTTTTCGAAGATTTTGGGAAGCCAGAGATGTAGTTCGACCCATTTAGAGCTCAAAAAATTAAAAAAAATGTCATTATAGTGACAGAAATGCATATTTTTTGAACCAGCCTGAGAAATCGTCCAGCGGAGACGAATGGTACCGAAATTTTAGCTTTATCTTCAAAATTGACCCGTTTCGACCTGGGAGAGGCTAATGGAAAAGACCGGAAATTTTTGGGTAGCATTGTGCTAATACGTATGGGAGGTTAATATTCACTGGAGCATAGAAGTCGTTAAGGGCTGCGCTGACAGAAATAGGACCCTCTATACATGTATGGTGGAGGGCGTTGTGCGATAAGCACGCTACTGGACTTTCAAGCCCAGCGAGTAATCCCTTATTCGGCCTCTTTCTGTGGCCCCAAAAATTTTTTGCCGGCAATCTAAAATGTATCAATAGTCTGAATCTTGAAGGTACAACGTTTGGGGAAATGCTAAATTACTAGCACACCAATTACTTAACATAGCTTTTTCAACTCTAAATTGGACGAGTAGTATTAAAGTGGGAAGTGTTAAGTTCGTTATCCACTATGCGCTGCGATCAATAATGCGCCTAGTTGTAGCAAGGTATTTTTATCTGCCTATATCGCATAGAATCAGAGTTCATGCTCTAGAGTCGACTTGGCTCGCCTCTAAAGCAGAGCCGATGCGACCCAAAGCCATAGATCTGTCTGTGGACCCAAGCCGGACATGCTTCAGAAACACCCGAGCCAAGCCAGAGTTTGAAAATATACCCTCTTTCTCACCTCTAATATCGCAATAATACACTGTTGATGTTGCGGACTGCTACAAAGACTATTGTCATAACATCCAAAAATATTTACACGACAGACTGACGCAAAAATGTCGCACCGCCATACTATATCATTATCAACACCCCATCACCCAGGCTCTATATATGTCGCTTCGAGTTTAAATGTTAAATGCTGACTTTATAAGAACATAGGTCTGATAAAACAAATCCGTAGAAGTGTGGAGTGTGAACAGTTCTAAAGGCCGAATCTAGTCTCGATGACATTAAATTTTCAAATAAGCAGACTATGTAAAACGGCATATGCGCCGAATGCCATTTATATAAGTCACGCCCACTGGTTTGAATTTCAGACTGAAGAAATGCACAAAAGAGCTGAGCGAGGTATAAATCACGTGGATACATGACATATAATCAGGGTTATAGATAACATGATAAAATCACTGCTTCGGATAACCTTTTAAGACAGAATAGGCAGTGTTAGATCAGGGCGTCCAGACCTAATGTGAAATATATATAAACAAGGTAATAATGCTACGATGTAACTTGTAAAATGCATATATTTATTCATGTAAAATCTTGGAACAAGGTTTGAACAATTTAATTTTATCTTCACTACGTGTTGCAAAATATGTTTTGCAAATGCTGCTGCTACACAAGGGTCTTTAAAAACTTTTATCGTTATAATCGTCACAAAAATATATGACGACTGTCAAAATGTTAGAAGCATTTAGGGTATTGTTCCATGTAGTGACATAATCAATTACTTAAACGACGGCGGTTATGCACTATCTCTGAGTTTAGGGGTTTAAATGACTCTAAACATAGCAAAGACGAATTTATTTAGTGTAGACAAATTTATTTTTCTGCTTAAAAATATTTTTAAGACTTAATTTATAATTTCGGTATTTAAAGAAAAGTTGAATTTGTCGTAGCAAATTTAGCTTACAATTCTGTTTGCTTATATATGCATCTACGGTAATATTGCCGTCGTCATATGTTTTGTGGCTATTATAACGATTAACTTCTTAAAGAACCTTGTATAGCATTGCATGAAAACGTATTTTGGAACACGTAGTGAAGATAAAACTAAATTGTTCAAACATTGTTCCAAGATTTTACATGAATAAACATACATATTTTACATGTTACATCGTAGCATTGTTACCTTGTATAAATTCATGACACGAGATGCACTTCAGATTTAGGGTTGATTTAGTGCTAAAAATAACGATGAAGCTTCAATACAATTAAGAATTTGGGCTCTAGGCCCGGCTCAGCTCTAGAGCCCAACCGAGCCTGTCATGATATCTTAAGAGCCGAGCCCAACATGTGTTTGAGAGAGTAGAGTATGGGAAAAAATCTGGGTTCGGCTGTTAATAGCTCTCTTTACAACAACAAACATTTATTATAACAAGTGATGTTATAGCTCAATGGTCTGCCAAAAGCAAAAGCAGCAGAGAATACATCTGCTCGACTCTTAATAGTAATTATATATAATATACAACTATATAGTTTGTTTCGACACGGTTTGCATGTGTTTTGTCTAAATATAAGAGAATCGTAAACTTTTATTGTTGGGAGCCTGAGAGTTAATTCTAGTCTGTTCAAGAGCCGAACCGAAAATGAGAGCCTTTGACGAAGAGCCGAGTCGAGCAAGAACTTGAAAAACGTGACTCTTTCCACCTATAACAAATATCCAGCAAACTTCTAGGCAGTGGCGGATCTCGGATTTCACGGTAGATAGATCCCGATGCTTCCGAACTGCGTTCTAACCCCCAAGGTGCCACCCCCCTAGGTGTGCCCCCGAGGCTTCGCGTCTCCCCCATGCGCCGCACAATTCCCTCCCCCGAGTTGCCGCACATCCCACTCGCCCGAGCTGCCGCATCCCCACCCATGCCGCCGCATTCCTCCCCGAGGTTCCATAACCCCTTTGAGGCGCCGCAACCACCGAGTGCGACCCACCTGAGGTGCCCCGTGGTCCCGATCCCACCCCCGAAACGCCGGATGTCCTCAAGGCACCGCAGCCCCCCTCGAGGCGCCCCAGCCGCCTCCCTTCTCATGAGACGCCCGCCCGAGGATTCTCATACCACAAGGCGCCACAGGCCCCCGGGTTAAATATGTTAGGGAGTCGCAAACTTTTATTGTTGGGAGCCTGAGAGTTAATTCTAGCATATAGAAAGAGCCGTACGGAGAGGAAGAGCTTATCATGATGAGCGGAGTCAACCATTAACTTTAAAAACGTGGCTGTTAGCCACCTATAATATCCAGCGACTACTAGCCAGTGGCGGACACTGGATTTCACGAGAGTGGAGGGATCCCGAAGTCTCCGATGCCGCTCTCTCCTCCGTCCCCGCCCCGAGGGACCGCACGTCCAAGGTACGCCCCCGAGGTCGACCCCTTCAAGGCGCCGCAACATCTTACGGCGCTACCGCTCCCCGCACTAATATATTTGTATCAGGATACGAGTAGAAACTCGATTCAACAGTCGATGTCCTACTGTTAGCTTAGACTTAGAAAAAGCATTAAAATGCACAACTGCGACACTAAAATATTTGCTATGAAATACAATTCTATTGCTTTATCCTTTTTGTAAGACTGTTGGTTTGATACGAATATGGTATATTTTCCGATTCGTACGATCACATTATAGTTTAGGCTTATTTATTAACACGTTAGCTTTTCAATTCAACAAGGAACTAATGTATGTACGTATCTTAAATTTTTAATACCTGGAAAAGTATATTTTACGTAATATCTTTGTTATTTAGGCGTCATATTTTAGCTTGAAATAATAAATTATTAGGGAAGACTTATATACTATATATATTAATGTTTACGACCTTACCCAATTCTATATATACCTACGTATCACATATGTATAGTATGCATAATAAGTTTGCTAATTACAATATAAACATTTAGTATCTGAAAAGTAAAATGTCATAGCGTCGTGTTGCCATAAGTCAAAGTTTTAGCAATTTTAATTGAGGTCATGTGGGCAATTTTAATTGATGTCATGTGGTAGGCAAAACCCATTCTACTGTTCCGCAGGACTAGCCCCGAATTTTGTTATTTGGGATTTATTGCACATTACGCACGACATCTATCATTTATACTGCCCAAACGGTCAACATAAAATACATACAGAAAACTATTAAAATGTATTGAAGATCACAAGTTTATACTTAGGCGGGGTGCGTGTGATCATCTCTCGTTTTGTGGCAATTGCATTGCAGGAGTTGCAGTACAAGTACTAGCCGTGAAATGATATCAGTTCCGACACAAAACTCTGTTTACCTTCCGAGCATGCTCGTACCCGTATAACGGGAGAGTACACGGGACTGACTTGGTCTTAGTTTCTTCAACTATACATATATGCAAGGGCGCAAACGCGAAAAAATTAGGATTAGCAGAGTAAGAACTGTCATTTTTCAATCTTTCATTTTCCAACAAGTATAAGTATGCAGGTAACCATTTGTATATTCAGATTCGTGCTTGACCAACTTGGCAGATCTGTGGTGGGCGACCTTGTGAAAGTTCACCCAAACATATTTCATATTATACATTGTTGACAAAATTTCAAGGGGCAAGGACCTGCATGCCAGCACCCTAACATGTTTAGGGAAACATCACTATCGTGGTTGCTCCTCCGCATATATATACATATGTATATATATATCTGTATATATATCTGTATATATATGTATATATATAATATATGTATATATTTAGTATAACAATATGTTTTAGTTCTTTTCAGTTTGAAGGCATAACCAAATATACATATAAGCCTCGTGACGTTGGCATGGCTTCTTGGGCTTATTACGTAAACACTCCCTGACCGCCTGCGGTTCACAGTTATGTTTATATTAATTGTATTCTAACAATATAGCCGAGTATTTATTGTTTCAACAGTAGAAGAAACGAAGGAGAGGATAGTTTGTTAATTAACACGTACTGGCAAAACAGTTTTAGTGCATGTACTTTATATTATCGAGCATCAACAATACAGATAAGCAGAATAAATGTTGACCAGCTAAGAGCGTGGGCGCGTCAGGGACGCGTGTCCTCCCCAAGAAACATGCCGGGGAGACGGCATATAGGTCGCTCCTTCAGAACTATGGCAAGTGGTCCAATCATATATTTATATTTTTTATTTAGCAAAATGTCTGGCGTCTCCATCGCATATTAGCCAAGTTCATCAATAATGTACATATTACAGTATTCCATATTATGTATATATGTATATGTATAATAGATATATACCTGGGGACGGATATGTAGGTCGATCCCCCAGAAATCTAACAAATGGGTCATGCGTGTATTGTATGTATATATAAACTCATAGTAAGCAGCATACTCATAACCGTACAACGGTTGCAAGATATACTATGTCCCGTCTCCGTAGGATTTTCGATTGTTTCGCGCGGTTTCCAGCCCCCCTCACATTTTTTGCGTTTGTTCTTCCCTTGAGCAATACGAACT
>JASANE010001263.1:0-11904 GCA_030248225.1 Trileptium ribeirensis
TCAACTACGCGGATGACACGTTGGCTGTTAGCGGACTACGCTGTTAGCAGAGCCGAAAGCTGAACTTCAAGTGTCAATTGACTTTTCACAACAGCATCGGACCAGCCGTCATAAATAACCGATCTCAACTACGCGGATGACACGTTGGCTGTTAGCGGACTACGCTGTTAGCAGAGCCGGAAGCTGAGCTTCAAGTGTCAATTGACTTTTCACAACAGCATCGGACCAGCCGTCATAAATAACCGATCTCAACTACGCGGATGACACGTTGGCTGTTAGCGGACTACGCTGTTAGCAGAGCCGGAAGCTGAACTTCAAGTGTCAATTGACTTTTCACAACAGCATCGGACCAGCCGTCATAAATAACCGATCTCAACTACGCGGATGACACGTTGGCTGTTAGCGGACTACGCTGTTCAGCAGAGCCGGAAGCTGAACTTCAAGTGTCAATTGACTTTTCACAACAGCATCGGACCAGCCGTCATAAATAACCGATCTCAACTACGCGGATGACACGTTGGCTGTTAGCGGACTACGCTGTTAGCAGAGCCGGAAGCTGAGCTTCAAGTGTCAATTGACTTTTCACAACAGCATCGGACCAGCCGTCATAAATAACCGATCTCAACTACGCGGATGACACGTTGGCTGTTAGCGGACTACGCTGTTAGCAGAGCCGGAAGCTGAACTTCAAGTGTCAATTGACTTTTCACAACAGCATCGGACCAGCCGTCATAAATAACCGATCTCAACTACGCGGATGACACGTTGGCTGTTAGCGGACTACGCTGTTAGCAGAGCCGGAAGCTGAACTTCAAGTGTGGAGCAAATTGACTTTTCACAACAGCATCGGACCAGCCGTCATAAATAACCGATCTCAACTACGCGGGTGACACGTTGGCTGTTAGCGGACTACGCTGTTAGCAGAGCCGGAAGCTGAACTTCAAGTGTCAATTGACTTTTCACAACAGCATCGGACCAGCCGTCATAAATAACCGATCTCAACTACGCGGATGACACGTTGGCTGTTAGCGGACTACGCTGTTAGCAGAGCCGGAAGCTGAACTTCAAGTGTCAATTGACTTTTCACAACAGCATCGGACCAGCCGTCATAAATAACCGATCTCAACTACGCGGGTGACACGTTGGCTGTTAGCGGACTACGCTGTTAGCAGAGCCGGAAGCTGAACTTCAAGTGTCAATTGACTTTTCACAACAGCATCGGACCAGCCGTCATAAATAACCGATCTCAACTACGCGGATGACACGTTGGCTGTTAGCGGACTACGCTGTTAGCAGAGCCGGAAGCTGAACTTCAAGTGTCAATTGACTTTCAAGCCGCCGCCGCTCACAACAGCACACCAGCCCACCGATCTCAACTACGCGGATGACACGTGGCTTAGCGGCAACTACGCTGTTAGCAGAGCCGGAAGCTGAACTTCAAGTGTCAATTGACTTTTCACAACAGCATCGGACCAGCCGTCATAAATAACCAATCTCAACTACGCGGATGACACGTTGGCTGTTAGCGGACTCCCTGCTTCCACAGCCCCGGGCGGTGCTCCTCGAGTCTCTATCTTCTTTCCACAGCATCGTCCCACCCGCCATAATTATACCGATCTCAACTACGCGGATGACACGTTGGCTGTTAGCGGACTACGCTGTTAGCAGAGCCGGAAGCTGAAGTTCAAGTGTCAATTGACTATCTACACAAGCACTGCAGCTGTGTGGGTCTAAATATAAGTGCGACAAAACCAAAGCAGCTTTCGTGCTGCTGTCCAGATACTCCCTACATCTCTGTGGACCTTTAGGAACGTTGACAGCTTGTGCTATCTAGGCTCGACTCTAACTGGTGCCGGTTGCTCCGATAAGGACGTTTTAATCAGGAGTGCGGCCGCTGCATCTGTATTGACTGTCTACACAAGCAGTACAGCTGTATGCGTCGAAATATAAGTGCGACAAAACCAAAGCAGCTTTCGTGCTGCTGTCCAGATACTCCCTACATGTCTGTGGACGGTGAAACCTTTGGGAACGTTGACAGCTTGTGCTATCTAGGCTCGACTCAACTGGTGCCGGTTGCTCCGATAAGGACGTTTTAATCAGGAGTGCGGCCGCTGCATCTGTATTGACTGTCTACACAAGCACTACAGCAGTATGCGTCGAAATATAAGTGCGACAAAACCAAAGCAGCTTTCGTGCTGCTGTCCAGATACTCCCTACATGTCTGTGGACGGTGAAACCTTTGGGAACGTTGACAGCTTGTGCTATGTAGGCTCGACCCAACTGGTGCCGGTTGCTCCGATAAGGACGTTTTAATCAGGAGTGCGGCCGCTGCATCTGTATCTGCTATACTAAAACTGTGGTGATACAATGAGATTAGCAGCGAAGCTCAGAGTCTTCGACTCGTGAGTCATCCCTGTTCTACTATGCGGTGCTGAGACTTGACCTCCCAAGCATTCAAGATTCTACAGAAGTGTTTCAACGCAATTGGCTGCGCAAAGTACTGTGCGTAACGTGACTCAGTCAACTTCAAACTGTGGTCTGTACGGCAATGCCAACAGAAATTCCATCATCGCTTCAACAATTTACAACAATGCGTCGTCGTTGGTTGAGCCGTATACTAAAGATGGCTAATACTCGACTAACAAAAAGGATACTAATGCACCGAAACAGAGAAGGCCTCGCGCACGAAGCGTTACAAACTGGAAACGGGCAGTGCTGACGGAGACGGAACCGCTATTCAACGACATTCCGTTCACACGCTGGCGACCAGGGCCTACACAGGTAACGGTCGACCACCCGATGGATCGTAATCAGTGAAGATCGCAAATCGAACTGGTTTTGGACTCGCGCATCAGTGGGGAAAGTTGAATACATATACATGTATTTATATATATATAAAAATGAAACCTGAAATGAAAATGCCCCTGTAAACAACGGGGTGGTGCAGATCTTTTACCAAAGCCTTTTGGTCTTACGAAGTCCAGAATAGTAACCGGAGCCACAATGGGCGTCCTCGAAATTGGTCATTATATATGTTATATATGATATAATTATATTATATATATAGATATATATATATATATATACATATATTTATATATATATTTGAATATGGATAAATATATATTTGAACTGAATGTAACGTTATATGGTTAAACACAGGGCGTTTTAGAAGCGGCTTATTGTTTTGCTTAGTGTAGGGTTTATATAGAGACCTGGCTGAAGGTTTTCATGTGTGGGCGTGGCACGTTATCTCCATGTTAAGTTAAGTTATGTTATGCTTTAATTGTAAAAAATCTGTAATTGCAATAACGTCCGGCCTCTAAAGGTGACATAGGCCATATTCATCATCCTACATAGACTACACGATGTTCGGTACTAGGGCTACGCAGTGTAAATTAAGCTCATATTATGGCCTATATTTCCAACGAACTGCAGGGAATTAAGGGTGCTACTAAATCCACAGGGAAAACAAGGCTAATTGAGTATACCTTTTTAAAGCAAAGATATGGCCTCTATTTGTGTCTTTTATTTTTACTAAACTACGTCACCGCCTAAATTTTACAAAACCGAGGTTCCAAGCGAGTTGACATATGAGTCCGAATCACACTTTGTGGCGGTTACCATATGTCTCCTGCTTTAATTACATAGATGGACTTCAATATCCATTCAGCTTTCGTGTGTTCTTCTTTTGTCTTTCAAAAAAACAACATTAATGAGAGTCCAGTTTTAAGTTCGGTAGTATGGGAATTGGTCGACCGAGGCGCCTCTAATTCTCCATATTTAATCCATCCAAAATACCAATAAGATAGCTTACTTCTCTTGATTTTTTTCGAATATCTAAGTCGAGTACTATAATTTTTGAACCGATTCCATCAATGGATCTGTTCATTTTCGAAACAATCCCCAAATTCACTTTGACGAATCTTACAGCAGTAAAGGTTGGTTTAGCTTGGTTTGTTGTTTTAACTTTGAAATTATCTGAACAAGTTCTAAACCGTCGAGTTTTAAAAAATCCTAGTCAAAAACTATATTTCTCACACTATTTGTGTTCGTCGTCTAGCAAGTTAGAACTAAGTGTTCTACAGGACGAAAACGGGAAACTGTTAAGTGATAGCAACAGTTCATAAAGACGAAGGAAGACTACCTATGGCGTCCACTCCAATTTTAACCCAAGCTAGATGTCAGTGACTTTTTAGGATTTAGCCATCTCGTTTTTTGCGGGTTATTGGATACCATCACCCTTCCCCTTCGATATTTATGGAGCCTAGCTTATAGCCTAAGTTATGTGAGGTGGTAGCTCGATCTATGGGCTTTCAAGTTGAGATGGCCTTCACGCGCCCAGCTGAACAAGCCTTTGCCGTCGGTCCGTCGAATGTAATATATATTGTAATTAGTCGTTAATACTACAATACCGCAAATGAGTTTCAAAAGTTTCTAAAAATAAGTGCCAAATTTAGATTCCAGAGCTGTGAGCCTGAAAGGTCGATCATTCACAATGCCACGTTGTATTTGGTCTTTTTGGATATTTTATTATTCTAGTACGCCCTTGAAATACTTATTAGAGGTGAGAACCAGCCTTAACCCTTTCATGCCCGAATTAATTTGAGTATCGTGCAATGTTTGACAAACTCAAGCCTGCGCCAGGGATCGAACCCGAAACGTACGATTGAAACTTGTGTACACAAACCACTGAGCTATCTGAGAGCTGTTGATCGGTTCCTTAAGGAACCTCACAATGCGAGCGAATAACAACACACGTTCAAACGTACGATATACGACAAACTCAGTAAACACAACGAGTCGCAATGTGCGTTTGGTCCATTTGGACCTTACGGGCATGAGATGGTTAATTTTTAAGGCTGGGATCGTTTTAATTGTATATTTATCTCGCCTCGTTTACGAAATTTCAACAGAAAGCTAGTCAAACAAAGGGCTCAGTTGAGTAAAAGCTGTATTTTTATCAGGAGTTGAAGCGAACAAATTTTATATAAATGTTTCATGTTAGTCTATGAGATGATCGCATCTGGATCGTTCGAACTGATATTGATTGATTTGTATATCGCAAGGATCCCGAAGCTAATGAGTTGGTCTTCATCCATTGCTCTCTTGTAGCTAAGTCGAAACCTGTTAAACGACCATGTCAGTACTGCCAACGTCGCTTGCAACTTGCACGTTTGCATGATTTTAAGGAGTATCCGAACATTGGCTGATATATGGGTTCAACCAATAGGAATAAACGTAAGATTTTTTGTACAGTTGCTGCAAAAATTTCTATTTGGACTTTGCTATTTTCTCCGCTCATGACGGTACCGCAGCGTTACCTTAATCCTTTCCGTAATTTGCGTTTTCGAGACATTTTATCCGACAGCCAATTCAATTCTCATTTCGTTTCCGCCACATTTAATACTAAGAAACATTCTGCTCGCAAGTGAAGGATATTTTGAGTTATTCTTCAGGTGCACACTTGTTAGTGTTCGTGCTAAAATCTTTGCGAACGAGCCCGAATTTAGTTTTTTTGAAATCTTTTGAAAAATAAAGTTTTTCAAGGTCGTCGATAAAATCTTAGGCTGGGCTCGTTGCGAATTTTGAAAGTAGGCTCGCTGCTCGGCTCGGTTAGATCGCTTATAGCCCAGGTTTGATTGCCTCGGCTCTACAGCCAAGATAAACCTAAAAGCTGCGACTCTCACTTCTAATGCATATTGCGATGCACACTTGTTTAGTGTTCATGTTAACTCTTGGCGAACGAGCCGAATCAAGCCTCTTTGAAAACTATGTTCGGCTCAGCTAAGGTTGTCAATAAAATCTTAGGTTGGACTCGTTGCGTTTTTTGAAAGTATGCTCGAAACTCGACTTATAGCCAGGCTTAGCTCTGCTCTGCCTTAGAGCCAAGACGAGCCTAAAGCTAGATTCTTACAAAGGATTTTGGAGCAACGCTGTTGTACCCCTTCAGCAATTTCCCATATTCCACTTAGATTGGGATCGGAACATTTATCTACTGATTTCTGTTTACTGATTCCTGGACTCTATTATAGTTTTCAATAAATGGCTATTTTATTTTTAAATAAAATTTTACTTTTTTCAAACCTCCACCTTACAGTAGGGCCTAGACTACAGAGAGACAAAAGTTCCAAACAACGGAGACATTATGTGTGAATAACTGAACTGTGTTAACCTTTAACGATAAATTATTGTCTATACTTGCTACATTAGTACTGATTAGGGCGCTCAACCGAATTCTCTAGATTTACTGGTGTAAATGATTTTATTCCAAAATGTTATTTTGCTTTCATATCGGTTAATGTAAAAACTATTTACATTTCTTGCATATATAATCATTGTACTGCCACGGCGAGCGTGTAAATCCGCAAGTGTTTAAAGTTCCGTTGGCTTAGTGTGAGATAGACGGTCGGCAGGTGGAGGATCTCAACATGAAGATCTCGGAGGGTAGACTCCCGCGAGGATATTTTTTTTGCCAATTTGACCCTAATATTTGCTATAATCTTCAGCGCGCCGGACCTTCGGGGGGGTTTACGTAAATATGGCTTGAGAGGGGAGTAAGACCATTAGAGGGTAACCTCCTTAGTCTTCAAACAGCCACGGCTTAAAGGCTGCGTGGGTGTTTTAGAGAATCTGAAATTCACAAAATACCTTTGCCCCTTAGGGTTACCTGTTCCTTAATGGTTGTGATATTTTAAGCGAGGAATGCCTAAAAACGCATTTCACCAACACGGGCTAACATATCAGAATAAGCGAGTTTCAATAAAATTCTATATTGCTACACAATTTTACAACGTTGTCTATTTTTTGTGGATTTTTATCAAAAAATATCTGCTGTCAAATTTTATATTTCGATTTTTTCTTTCTTTATTTCTTAATTTATTTTTAAATAATGAATTTAAATATGAAAATGTAGCTATCGTTGAATAATGTCTCGTAATGATAAATTATTGTTGTCCCAGAAATAGTTGGGAATACTAACTGGAAGGATCGTTAAAACTAAGAATGTCAAGCCTAAAGTCAAAATTGGGTATTTCCGAAGCATGGAGCGGAATCAGGGAATCGCCCTACAGAAGCTTTTTTGGTATATAAGGACTCATCCCGACGAGCTGAATTCAATGGTACTTATGATCATTTTCAGAAAAGTTTTTTTCGAATTTTTTTTTGACTTGTCACTAAGGTGCAAAGTTACTTACGTTAAAAAATCGAACATAATTTTCCTTCCGAATTTCGATCTATAATTCAAGATTCAACGCAGCTCGACGAAGCAAGTCTAATGGTGCCAATTTTCACTAATTAAACCACACAGTGATCAATTATTTAAAAAAACTAACTAAAATGCACTTACATTTTATATCTTAAACCCGATACGTCTTCCGGATTCGATAAACCGTGGCCCCCAATGAATGAGCAGCTTACTGTTGACGCCATATAAATGCAGCCAGGCATCTTTCAAACAATCCATCGGGAACACCCCTGCGGTCTCGAAAAACATCTTTAGTCGACCCCATAACTCGTCAATATTTTGGATATGAACTTCCGAGTTATAAGGATTAATGAATTGACTATTATGATGATTCACCCTTTCATGGATGTAAGGTTGCGGTGGCGGCAATCTGGCTAGCTCATGGATATATGTAACAAAGCTTTTAGTGAGTACATATCTTCTTTGGCGCATACGCGGACATATTAAGTTCATGATGACACCGAAGTTCTCGCCGGAACCCGGAACAGTAGACACCGTTGTGTACTGCGTTCCAACATTCCCACCACCCAGTCATGTTTCCGACGAGGTAACCCACGATTATTTTCTTGTCGAAAAAACATTGACTCGTCAACTTCAACGTCAATTCTTGGGCCTCCCAGCATAAGATCTTGTCAATTGTCCCGCTCATAAACCACAGAAATGCCCCTGCAATAATTGTACCAGTCACATGCCGCATGCTCTGAAACGTCAACTTCATCCACAATGAAACCGCTCCTTAAATTTTTGATGAAACTTACCATTATCAGAAGAATTTTATGGATAGGCAGTATATGATTAAAAAAGAAAGAATTAATACGAATTAAATATTTCTTTCGACAGATTTTAATGTAGGAACACCGCCATTCTAAATTGTTCTGACCCACCATATCACCACTATCAGCCAGATAGCAAGGTTGTCACAGTCACATATATAACTATAATCAATTATATAACTCCAGTTTAGCCAAGTATTCAATAGTACTATCATAATTTCCAGTTATTCGGCAAACGCCAACAATTTTTACATTTAACTCTGCAATGTCATGTTGTCCGTTAACATTATCTGGTGCAATATTATATTTATTTTTTTGGTGTATCGCGGCTGGCTAACCATATTTCAAGTATAATATCTGAAAAATATTAAATATAAGCATAGCCTGAGACTAAGCCTAAGCCTGAGATTTTCACATTTTTAGATGATGTTGCGTTTTCTATAAGATTTTCAAATTTGAGCCAAATCGGTTTATCCAATCAAAAGTTATGGTCAAAACTGAAAAAACCAAAATCCATATTTTTAAAAAAATTTTCGACCCCTGAATTTAGGGCACCTCCTGAATCCCGTTAAAGCGATAGAGCCGTGTAGCTTTTTGCATTGGAAACAGCGGCGAAAATTGACCCATGGGGAAGGGCTAGACGATATTAAGCGAAGCTTTTGTTTAAAAATTTACCAAAAAAGCCTCTATACTTCAAAAACCCAAAAGAAAAGAACAATTTAGCATCATCACGATGCTATCGCTGGAAAGGCGCGACCCTGGTCTCGAAGGGACCTCTTTTGGCGGGTGAGAGATGATTCGGGGTCCAGAGACTATAGGGGCTGTGGGACCCTTCCCTGATTTCCCTCCCTCTGCTGCAAGAGGGCCCAAAATTTTTGCTCCATTTGAAAACTGCTGTAGCATTAACACCTTCAAATCATTATAATTTTAATTTATTTAAATGTGATACATACAACTATATAAAAATATATAGTTACTTTTTGATGAAAATAACTTGATGTTATTTTGACAATCCTAATGTCACGCAATTTCTCATACGGATCGAAAGCCTCACTATTTGAAGTTTTGAAGTCTGGGAAAGTTTAAAAAAATTCGTCCTAATTCTAGTTTCGGTTTTAGAAAGCCAATTTTAATTTTTTTAACTCAAAATACACTAAAAGCTCCGTAAAGAAAAAAGAAACAAACCATATCTATATAAATATACTCAAATAAAATAAAATAAAAAAGCAACATATACAGAATCGATTATTAAAAAGAAATAGATCAAAATAACACATCACAAACTCTTCTTTTCAGCGACAAAAACGCACACATTTCGGCAGATCAGCCGCAGACGCCAAACGACGAAAACGGGAAACGACGAGAAAAGGAGAAACCAGAGACGAGAGATCGCACACCGTCAAAATAGAAGCCAGCCGAAAAAAGAAATCATATCCCAAAAGAAAAATAAGCACAAAACCCAAAATAGCCCAACGAGCAAAAAAAAAGGGCCAACAAGCAAAAAAAAAACCAACAAAGCCCAAACAGCCCCAAACAGCCAACAAGAAAAAGAGAAAGAAAAAAAAAACCAAACACAAACACCAACAACAAAAACACAACAAACCCCCACACCAACCACAACCGAACCCAAAAAAATAAAAAAACCAACAAAACAAACCCAAAGCAAATAAAATAAAACCCAAACAAATACAAAAAAACCCCCCCCAACCAACGAGCGACAAAACACAAAAAACCAACACCGAAACCAAACAAACCAAACAAACAAAACAAAAAAAAAAAACAACCAACAAAACAACCAACAACAAACCCCAACCAAAAACACCAAAACCAATGCCGCGTTTACGTTATAAAGGGCCCCCATGTGAAAGTTTTGTACCCCAATGGTCTAGACCACACCATCCAATGGTATACGGTATACACCTACAGTATAGAATGCAACAGACGGTGTACCAGACACCATCAACTTAATTATAGTTGCTAAATTTACCTATTGTTTATTACTGACGGTGTCAAGGACACCATCCATAAACACATTATATAAGGCGTGTAATAACAGCATGGTGTAGCTAACACCATATAAATTTTATGGTGTGGTCTACACCATACTATTATCGACACTACACTACCTATGTATACTATCTGAAAATACAATCACAAACACCATGGTGTCAAAGACACCATATATTTGATGGTGGCAGAGACACTGAGGGTGGACAAAACTTTCACATGGGGGATCCTTTATAACGTAAACGCTGCATTAAATTGCGTTCTTTTGCCGAATTGAGAACGTCTTTGGTTCACCTTTAAATTTAGTCGTTTGAAATCGATGACTCTTCGAATAAAACGAGTTACAATTTTAGCCATGTTCACAGATGGTTAAAAATGTAAGTCGCATTGCACTCGTTCTTCTTGTGAATTGAAACGTCTTTTGTTCACTTTTTAAATTTAGTCATTTGAAATCGAGAAAGATCAAGCCTGATTGGGATTGACTCTTCAAATAAAACGAGTTACAATTTTAGCCTGTTCACAGATGGTTAAAATGTAAGTCGCATTGCAGACTTATATTGCGTTGTTTTGCCGAATTGAAACATCTTTTGTTCACTTTTAAATTTAGTCATTTGAAATCGAGAAAGATCAAGCCTGATTGGGATTGACTCTTCAAATAAAACGAGTTACAATTTTAGCCATGTTCACAGATGGTTAAAATGTAAGTCGCATTGCAGACTTATATTGCGTTGTTTTGCCGAATTGAAACGTCTTTTGTTCACTTTTAAATTTAGTCATTTGAAATCGAGAAAGATCAAGCCTGATTGGGATTGACTCTTCAAATAAAACGGTTACAATTTTAGCCATGTTCACAGATGGTTAAAATGTAAGTCGCATTGCAGACTTATATTGCGTTGTTTTGCCGAATTGAAACGTCTTTTGTTCACTTTTAAATTTAGTCATTTGAAATCGAGAAAGATCAAGCCTGATTGGGATTGACTCTTCAAATAAAACGAGTTACAATTTTAGCCATGTTCACAGATGGTTAAAATGTAAGTCGCATTGCAGACTTATATTGCGTTGTTTTGCCGAATTGAAACGTCTTTTGTTCACGTTTAAATTTAGTCATTTGAAATCGAGAAAGATCAAGCCTGATTGGGATTGACTCTTCAAATAAAACGAGTTACAATTTTAGCCATGTTCACAGATGGTTAAAATGTAAGTCGCATTGCAGACTTATATTGCGTTGTTTTGCCGAATTGAAACGTCTTTTGTTCACGTTTAAATTTAGTCATTTGAAATCGAGAAAGATCAAGCCTGATTGGGATTGACTCTTCAAATAAAACGTGTTACAATTTTAGCCATGTTCACAGATGGTTAAAATGTAAGTCGCATTGCAGACTTATATTGCGTTGTTTTGCCGAATTGAAACGTCTTTTGTTCACGTTTAAATTTCTTCAAATAAAACGTGTTACAATTTTAGCCATGTTCACAGATGGTTAAAATGTAAGTCGCATTGCAGACTTATATTGCGTTGTTTTGCCGAATTGAAACGTCTTTTGTTCACTTTTAAATTTAGTCATTTGAAATCGAGAAAGATCAAGCCTGATTGGGATTGACTCTTCAAATAAAACGTGTTACAATTTTAGCCATGTTCACAGATGGTTAAAATGTAAGTCGCATTGCAGACTTATATTGCGTTGTTTTGCCGAATTGAAACGTCTTTTGTTCACTTTTAAATTTAGTCATTTGAAATCGAGAAAGATCAAGCCTGATTGGGATTGACTCTTCAAATAAAACGTGTTACAATTTTAGCCATGTTCACAGATGGTTAAAATGTAAGTCGTATTGCAGACTTATATTGCGTTGTTTTGCCGAATTGAAACGTCTTTTGTTCAC
>JASANE010001264.1:0-18218 GCA_030248225.1 Trileptium ribeirensis
ACATATGAGCGACAAAATATCAACTCCAGAAAGCAGGCTGTGGTTTAAAATTTCAAAATAGACATTGTCCTGAACTTAAAAAATTAATGTTTATAATTCGGAAGCACAATAAACTAGGGAGTGCTCCACTCCCTAACCCCCACATCCGTGGGAATCATCTAGGGGGCTTGTCCTGCTTGCAAGCCATCTGTAACAAATTTGTAAAAAGACTAATTCAAATCCCCACATAGCTTAGTGATTCACTGCTTTGCGTGTGACGCGTGGACTGGTGTGCTGTCGGCATCTCGGCACAATTTTTTCTTATTTACTATCACGGGTACATGATTTATACGTATATATATTCATATATTCATGTGTAAAACCACCGCGGTGGTCACTGGGGTTCGGGCCCTCGGTGTTTATTACGCAGGCGTACGTCTAAATATACGATCCCCATTTTTATTAGTCAGCCATTATAACTCTATTCCACTGCACATCGTTATAATGATCATTCGGGGTGAAAACCTAACATACGCTGGGGGGCGTAGACATGATCCGATTCCACGCAGGGACAAATTTTTTCCCCAACATAAACATTTTGCAAAAATGTTTATGAGCTGGATGCCACAAATCTCCACGGGTACGTTCTCAATTCTTGTGCTCACTGGCGGCAGGTCATGTAACGTGCATAATCCTGCGTTTTCAGCAGTCGGCGCTATTGACGTAATGACTAGGTGGGACAGCTTTTATAAGTGGCATCAATTCACACAGCGTCCCCGCTTAGTGAGCCATGTGTTGAAAAGTTGGCGGATGTTATTTACCCGCTGCCGAAATAATATGGTAGATGATTTCCATGGACCCCATTATTAGGCAGTAGCTGCTGACATTGAAATAACTAAATTGTTACTTTTGGCTGAGCTCTGTTCAAAAGAGTGGATTCGTCGAAATAGTCGTTCGTCTTATTGGGTTCCATCTAAAAGGCTATTGTATTTGGCAACCGTCCGGAATATAAGCGATTCATTAAATCGTTGTTCGGGACTGTTTCACAGTATCCTTAAACGGGAAGCCCTTCATTTAGCTTGGCTGCTTAGGCGGTAGGCGTTGAGTGATGAAAGTGGAAAGCCCTGATGTAGGTTTCCAATTTTCGGGCTTCGCGGACACTGGGCCTGCGGGTACGGGCCTAGTGACGCTGGACAAGCTTCCAATTTTCGTGGGCATCCGCGGGCACAAAAATTTTGGTACGCGCATATCTCAGAGCGATGCTGAAAAGTGAGGTGTAAGATTGAGATGAATGCTATAATGAATGTGGAAGTCGTAATGAAGGATGAATGCCATAATGAATTTGCAAGTCGTAATAGTTGATTGTCCAAGATGAGGGCCGGGCATTTAGATGGAATGGACGCCCACCGGCAAAACACAAACTGGGCAACGACCCAGAAGATATGTAAAAAACACAATTATAAGCAAAAAATAAAAAGCAAATAAGCAAAAATCAAAAGTTCTGCACGAGAAACGAACCTGTACTGCACGCGTGACATAGAAATCTATTAAACACGAAGCTACAGCGAAATTGAAATTATTTTTTATTGTTTATATCACGAAAGCTAAGGTGCCCGCTGGAATATCTGTGGGCCAGGGAGTAACCGGAATTCCGGTTCCGGTGAAAATCGTGTTCCGGTTGCTGTTCCGGCAAAGGGCAAAAACCATACCGGAACCGGAATTCCGGTTTAAAAATTTTGTTTGAAATTTTCCGTTTTATGCTTCATCCTGTAATCCAAATATATGTAATATATATTATACAATGATCAAGCTCCAATACAACCAAGCAAAAGAAAGGATTAACTAACCAATTTGCCGTGTGAAACGTAAGTAGGGCACATAATTTGAGCAGGAATTTTTCATAACCTGCAGGAGTTTGTTAAATCAAAGCCAGGTCGATGCTTGTAGCAGCTATTTTACACATCCAGAAGTCTGTGGGATACGTTTGAATTAAACCGGTCCAACTCGGTAACAGAGTATGGCTTACGCAGAAGTACTTAGGGTATGCTTGGCTAACATAAAATGCGTCAAGCACCCGCCGGTGCGCTTGTAAACTTGGTAAATCAGTCTAGATTGAAGTAAACTAACGTTATCTGCAACGCAGCTAGAAACTGCTTTCTTGACAATGAACTGAATTTATTGAAACTGTGCGAGCAGCATCCCAGTGTGTCTCATTTATAGCATTCTGATTAGAAAGTTATCATCATTATGACCTAACTGACAGGCACTGTTTGTCCAACGCTATCCTAAACAGTGTCTCTGACCAATGATCAGAAAATTACCTTCTATCTATTATTTTCTCTTAGAATCATATAAACCAATAATTTTAAGTTTCCTGCAGAAGAACATGCAACAAACGTATGTGTAGTAAAGGGAGGCGACTGGAGACAGAGCGAAAGTGTGTATTCTACGCTCCAAGCTTTGTAAGCACATTCGATTTGACGCAGTATACGCAATGGTGTATAGTGGAAGACATTTTTTGCTCTGAATGTCCAAAAACCGACATATTTTATCTTTGATTCTTAGCTTCCTCAGTCTCTTTAAAGTTTCAGAAAGGCAATAATACCATCGCAATACATTAAGCTTAATGTAAAAGTTGTTTTTAATGCATTTTAAAGCCACTATAACTTCATTTCTTCCATCATCTGTTTTACTATTTATTAATTTCGAAGACCAGGTTCCGGATCCGGTTTAAATTAACAGTTCCGGTTGCTGGTTCCGGTTCCGGTTATTCCCTGCTGTGGGCCTAGCATGAACATAATTGCCAGACTGTAATCGTGTTCAGCAACCCAAAATTAGCCAATATATGAAATTTATACTAATCAGTCAGAACTTTTGGACGCTTCCGTTCAAAAGCATATGTTCCATTTGTTGTGCGTACAGAGATATGTTATTTACAACGCAATTTCAACTATCACCAAAAGAGCATTTTTAAAGTTTCACATGTGTTGAATGGTCAGGCGGTTTAAGGCACCACTACCATACACATATATATAGAAAACATTAAATTTGAAACATTAAACATTTTGGATTTAGTTGAAGATTGTGTTTAGATATATATGTTGATTTTCTGGCACGGCCCCTGGGAATACTTTTCGTGAAGCATGTAATGACGAAAACTACTGTAAGATGCACCCACGAATATGATTAAAAATAAAAGTCGTCTTGATTTGGGGTGTCGAACCCGAACTTAACACGAGTCAATTTAAATGTGGTAGCTCAATGTCGTTTTGAAACATCCGATCCCGAATGACTTTGAGCCAAATCAATTTGGCTCCAAACATGTCGCTTCAATTCGGGTTGTTTGTGTGTTTTCAAAACGTGCTTTGGTTTAAGCTTCGAGGCATTTATATATTTAATAGATTAAAATTCTACAATACTCGAAGTATTATAAATTTAGCCCATTTAACCCAAGAGTAAAATGAAAACTAGAAACTACCTTCGGCAGCTCACTACAAGCCCGATTCGAAACAAACTTAATTTTTTAATAAATTTAATTAAGTTAATTTTGATCAAAGTCATTCGGCATCGGCCGAATTAGAACGACATTTCTTCGAGCACGCGCATTTAAATAGACTTTTTTTTTTAAATCGGGGAAAAGTTAAATCCGATCGAATCCTTGACACCTCAATTAAAGCGACTTTTAACTTTAAAACATCTTCGTGGGCACATCTAGCGGTAGTTCCAGCAAAGCGTAATGACTCATGTTACAATTTATTACACCCTATGTAAGACTGCGATTTATTGCTCACAGTCCAGGCTTAGAAGGCCTTTTATAACTAGTATCTCACAACCGAGGGTGTAACGAAACGAGCATGGTTTCATCACGTGGTCATTTTGTGTATTTCCTTTTAACAGACTTTGTGATTGATGTACGTATTCTACACTAAAACCTCTGCAACCCAAATCCTGGATCAATTCGATACCCTAAAACTTCGTCGGCCTTGAACCCATCGAAAACAACTGAAACAGCACGAAGTATTCGCACTGGTCTTCAGATAACCAAACTATCATATCCAACGTATATACCGAAAAACTATACAATATATACATATATATATAGAACATTATTTATGGTACCTGTGCGCTAGTGATCGGCAGGCATATGAATTGATATATGTTGTAAATTTGTGATATATGTCGGATAATCTGGATATAGAAAACCACGTCCCTAAATTTTAATCCTTTAGTTAAACCTTAAGACCTATACTAGAATTTGCCTCTTATTGCTGTAACGTTGGCGTTGTGGCCTAAGGCAGGGTGCAGGTGTAAGAACTAACGTGTCCGTCTGGTCCAAACGCGCTAGCCTTCCACCATACAGACAATACTAGCCGCTAAACAACTGCTACTGTCTGATCAGCCGCAATGTCCGAATATACAAACGTCACGGCCGTTTATACAATGTAAAACATAATTACGAGCAGGAGATTTATTAAAAACACCACCACGAGAAATGAAGAAAACTGAATAACAACCAACTTTCAAGAAAGTTCTGCAATTTATATATCATACGAGCACCTGAAACAGCCTCTGCTGTGACATTTAATACCGTAGATTCTACAAAGAAAAGAACACCATGGCATTCAAGCAACATGCAACAACTAACTAGACAAAACAACAAAATATTAAGAATTTGCTATATTATTAAAATAATATTAATTATGCTAATAATATTAGTAATAATAATAATATATAGCGGTTCAGGGCTGTTGGCTTAGACGGCAGCCTCTGAATCCAAGATTCTTAGCGTTACATTGCTATAACTCTAATCAGATATAAGCATTTTCCTTTTGATAAGATGTTTTTGTACAAATATTTGCGGTATAGGCACATACTGGCTCGACGATTAAGCCTATTTTAGTGAACAGCCTTTTACTAAAATAGGCTTAACTGAGATAGAGGATCGGGCGCGCCATTGTAATTTATTCTTAACCCTAGTTCATTCAGGATGAAGCTCAAATTTAAGATATTTTGGATATCGGAGGAATTTATATGATGTGCCATACTACCGTCTGAGCCAACTGGAAACCAGAGATGGGAGATTGTCCAAACCACCAACTTGCAAATAAAGTCCAAACATCCGGGGAGAAATACATAATTTATGACAAAAAAGTGGAAGTTACTGGCATGTAGAGTTTGTTTTATTTGAATTAAGAAATCTTCTGGACAATATACAGCTCCACAAAGTATCATATATTTAAAAAATCAATGCCCTTTCCTGAATTTTTATGACATTAGAGCCATGTCTAACAGTAAAAATTCACGGAATACCGAATAATTGAATATAATATGTTATATAGATATTGCACGTATTGTTCTATCTACACATTTGGTTCAAAATATTAGCTAAACGAATCAATAAAACTGGTGAATTTTTTCCTGTTTTTCCGAGTGCACATTATTTTGCGCTGCGTTTAATTCAGTATTGTCGCAATGTTTTTTGTTTTTGTTGCATTGTTGTATCGCCACGCTGGTTTTCAAGCACCATGAATGCGATGGTATTGCCGCCGCAGAGTAGTTGCTGCATCGTGTCCTTCCAGGTGAATATGAGGCGTTTCAGGGTTGGCTGATCTATTCTCACAGAACACCGTTTTGTTTTTGTGGCTTGTTATTGCGGAGTTCGTCAAAATATTTTTATATAGGTTTTCAAGCACGTTCATTACGATTGTATTACAGCCAGAGATCTGTTGTTGCTGTATCGTGTCATTTTCAAAGCTGTAGATGGTCTTTAGGATCGCACCTTTTTCGCACAACGCATTTAAGTAGCACACAAACACCAGTAAAGATAATATATCAAGTTCGGAATATTTCCTAGCGGCCATGCTCGCTCCGTTTGCATTCACCTATAACTATTTTTAACCGTTTTTGTTGGGGCGATCATTTTTAAGGCCACCTCAAAATATTTCTTAGTGGCCATGCTCGCTCCGTTTGCATTCACCTATAACTTTTTAACCGTTTTTGTTGGGGCGATCATTTTTAAGGCCACCTCAAAATATTTCTTAGCAGCCATGCTCGCTCCGTTTGCGTTCACCTATACTAGTTTTAAACGTTTTTGTTGGGACGATCATTTTTAAGGCCAACTCGAAATATTTGGTCGAAAAAACTGGTGGTCATCTGTAAAGAGTATTTCTGGTCTTTTGTATTCAGTGCTTATTGTCAAATGCTATGAATACGTTTCATATAAATATACGCGTTTGATAGTTCCTCATCTACGTGATGGAGCGATGTAAACTGAAAACGTTTGCGCAGAGTAAGTTGAACATGATACTAACTCAGAATTTAACGCTTAGTCAGCTGACACCGGTAAGGCTGTGGTTGACCGTATAAGGGTAACAATGTTGGGTATGTATGGGATATCTAGATATGCTCATACCCTGAAAAACTTATATACCGTTAATTTATATTTCAAAGATCAAATATATACCAGACGGCCATTCACTAGTACAACTCTCTACTGATGTATTAAAAGGTTTGAGGTATAGGCAAACGAAGATCTTTTGATTATTCATATATATATACTTTTCTCCACCAATAATTGTCGCATTGCACTAAGCCAAAGGCTAAGCACATTTCACTGAGCAGAGTCGTATTTACAATGGACACATCTGTTTTGTAGTCGCACAAATTTATTAATGTAAAAAATTTCCTGCATCACGAGATATCTAGAGTGTGCCAGAAAGCCAGTTTGATTCCAAAGACGCGGGTTCGAGCAAAATGTAACTCAAATGCCTTCGTAGCATTGCGCAAACGCAAAGCAGACAATTGTTATCTCTATATATTATTTGTTAAGCCGTTATGCAGAAAGAGTCGTTTGCGCTACTCCAACGGCGGTGTTAAGGCGTGCGCACACGGTCAAACTTTTTGCTCAAATTTTGATCAAAATTTTAGTGCACGTTTTTCCATTTTTTGGCGAGTTTGAACGTGTGAACGCTGTTCAAACTTTTCAAGAATATTCAGTTAACCAATCATCGACAAGATTTATTGCCTGAAAAAGTTTGAGCTCAAATTTTTATCTGAAATTCTGAAGCATCGCAATTTTCCTTTAAAAATCACGGTCAAAATTTTGAGCAAAAAGTTTGAGCGTGTGAACACGCCCTTAGGACTCTCGTTGTCATCTTCTATTATGGCAATACTGTAATAATATAGGTACTACAATATTTGGGTGAAAAATGGAGAAAATAAGTCCTGGTTCAGTGAGCTAATTATATGACCATTGGTTATACCACTCATAACCTTCATAATGTGAACATTTACAGTGCTTGACAGGCATGACTGTAGGCTTTCGAGCAAGTGAGTGTCTCGCTCCAAATTTGGAAAGAAATTGAGATTAAGCCCATTTTGGAATGACGTTTTTTGAGAGTGAGCTAGCCGCGCAGAGCGAGTAACCCATTTATTGACAAGTACTGCGTGTATTTATATCAGTGTTCTAAATTTTGCTGTTGTATATTAATTTTCAGATTGGGATGATAAATCGCTATTACCCGAATCGAAATTTGTTTGTCAGGTCGATGACTGTTCTGTGCCTCCGCCAGACAGGTAATGACTTTGCTAGAAGTCGTACTGGTGTTGAACGTGTAGGAATAAGAATTATTGTCAAAAGAAGAAAAACAAATTTTGTTATTTTCTGGCATTGTTTATCAGATATAATGTACAAAAGAACATTTTGAGTGCAACTGATTTCGAATTACCAGTCTGTGGTCGGTTAGGTTTATTTAACCGATTAAACACGTTGGTTTCATTGTTTCAAAAGTACGTTGTGTATGTCATTGTGTCTGTGAAGTTCCGCATGGGACTATAAATTCTGGGACAATAGTGAAAATTTTCTCAATATTGTTTTTACGTTGTTTGTTGGTATCTTGGGTACCTTAATACAATGAATGCAATTATTGTACTTACGTTGAAAACAGCAACTCACCATGTACTAATGCTTTGCAACCTGAATTTTTTATTATAGTTTTCAAAAAAGTTGTATTAATTTATAAATTTCGATTATTTCCACCTAGCGCTGTTTTGTTATTTTGTTACCCAAAAGAATTCCGACACTATATACTAGAAAACCCTGCTATTGTGTAACCGCAAATTTTTCGCCGGCATCGCGAAACAAAAAAGCAAGCCGGTTTCAAACATTCTCTGAGCATGTTTTTAGAGTCCGCCAGTCTGTGAAACAAGCCAAGATCAAAATGTGTGTAACATTGTCCCGTGTATCTTGGAATAATTAAATGACAAACACACACTGGGTTGTTTTCGACGTTCCCTAATGCCCTCACTTAGCATGTAGACATCACGTTTTATGAGAAGGAGCCACTAATATATCTCTTAAAATGTGTAATGGTTGTATTGTTGCCTTTCTGGGCCTTTAAATAAGGCTCAGGAAGTTCACGTTGGAACCAGAATAAGCAATGAGCACAGACTAGTGACGCTCGCCCTATTTTCACTGAGCCGACGAATTATCGGTGTTACACATTTGTCAGCAGTGTTAAATACCTGCGATTATTGCCATATGTTGTTGTCTCAGTAGTAATATTTCCCAAGAAACTCAGCCTGAGCCGTTAAGCTATCGCTTAAATGACGGTGTAGCTAACAAATTCTGGTCTGAGGTGTACTTAAAACTATAAATAAAGGTTTTGATTTATTACCGTTCCCTCTATGTCTTATAAACCGTTAAACAGATGTCGAGAGCGTAAAATATATTTTGGTGTCAAAAACAGTCCAGTTTGTTTGGTATATTTTCAATTTAGTTGTACTTGTGGATTAGAACGGGTCTACAAGGACTTGCTGTGTATGAATAAAACAATTGTGCTTGCTGTGTGTATGCAACACGAGGAGCGCTAAAATATGAAATGTAACATGTGAAATAATTTTATGAAGTTGTATTTATAAATCTCAAAACCTTACGTCTTTTTGACCATTGGAACTAAGAAATACAACCCAATTGTGTTGCTATGTTCTAAATATGGTCGAAACTCTGGGATTAATACATTACTGGCGCATTATTGGTTTTCGAATGTTTGAAGGGCGGGAGACTTCAGTTCGGAACTTGAAAATAGGAACTTAACTGTGACTGGCCAGTCTTGCTCTGTTTGCGGTCGCCTCGTGAGTTGCTTTATATTTTGTGTGTGCCCGTACATATATAGGTAATATTTTTTTATAGAGCCTACAGAGAAAGCGAAGTAACATATTTTTTATTTGAAACGAACCCTTTGTTTTATGTTGTGGTGCATTGAACATCAATAAGTTAGACATATTTTTTATGTATTTAATATTAGTTTTAGTAGCATTTTAATAAATATTTTGTATTTCAGAGGACTGCTGGTGTACATTATTATCGTAATTCATGGTATTGGAGTGTTGATGCCATTGAACATGTTTATCACGGCTCAGTCGGTAAGTGTGTTATGTGTATCTATCGCGGGTTTGTGGGGGCAACCTTTGACTGAGACTCCCTGTCACCTTTTGTAAAACTATCGTCCCTTCTTACTTTTCGTCAACAATGTAATCATCGCATACTGTAGAAATACCTCAGCCATGGAATTATTTGGCAATGTATCTGTAATATTGGCACAAAAACAGTGGTTTAGTGTGCATTCGCAAATTTCTTCCCTCCCCCCCCCTCTCTTCTCCTTCCCTTCATCACCTGCCCCCCCCCCGCCTCACCTCCTCATGCGCTTCCAAATAATCCCCATTTATCAACATCACTTTATATAATACTATGCCAGTGCGCGAGCTCAATTCCATACACGACATATTTTTCTAACATACGAACAAACTGAATAAAACGTTCCCATAAATAAAATCATCATAGAAGAACAATATTCACAGAAAATCAAATCACAAAATAGGAATATCATAAATAAATCTTAATTTAAAATCATAATGTTAAAAAAAAATAAAACTAACACATCACTAAAAAACTTATCTACAGAAAATAATCGAAAAATTAAATCACCGGATCGACAAGAAACCCACACCGACGACTCACCCATCAATCCAAACATCTCATAAAAAACAGCGCACACACGCAAAGACCGGAGCAGCCAAAAAGGGTCACATGAAGCAATAAAAAAAAATTAAAATAAAAAAAAAATATATAAAAAAAAAAAATTCAAAAAAATTAAAAAAAAAACAAAAAAAAAAAAAAAACAAAAAAAAAAAAAAAAAAAAACGTAACTGAACGAAGTAGTTGCATAATTCATTGCTCGAAAAAAAAAAAAAAATATGCACACTAAACCACTGTTTTTGTACCAATATTACAGATACATTGCCAAATAATTCCATGGCTAAGGTATTCCTACAGTCTGCGATGATTACATTGTTGACGAAAGAAGAAGGACGATAGTTTTACAAAAGGTGACAGGGAGTCTCACTCAAAGGTTGCCCCACCAACCCGCGATAGATACACATAACACACTTACCGACTGAGCCGTGATAAACATGTTCGATGGCGTCAACACTCCAATACCATGAATTACGATAATAATGTACACCAGCAGTCCTCTAAAATACAAAATATTTATTAAAATGCTACTAAAACTAATATTAAATACATAAAATATGTCTAACTTATTGATGTTCAATGCACCACAACATAAAACAAAGGGTTTGTTTCAAATAAAAAATATGTTACTTCGCTTTCTCTGTAGGCTCTATAAAAAAATATTACCTATATATGTACGTGCACACACAAAATATAAAGCAACTCACTAGGCGACCGCAACAGAGCAAGACTTGCTAGTCACAGTTAAGTTCCTATTTTCAAGTTCCGAACTAGTTTTCCGCCCTTCAAACATTTTGAAACCAATAATGCGCCAGTAATGTATTAATCCCAGAGTTTCGACCATATTTAGAACATAGCAACACAATATGGGTTGTATTTCTTAAGTTCCAATGGTCAAAAAGATGTAAGGTTTTGAGATTTATAAATACAACTTCATAAAATTATTTCACATGTTACATTTCATATTTTAGCGCTCCTCGTGTTGCATACACACAGCAAGCACAATTGTTTTATTCATACACAGCAAGTCCTTGTAGACCCGTTCTAATCCACAAGTACAACTAAATTGAAAATATACCAAACAAACTGGACTGTTTTTGACACCAAAATATATTTTACGCTCTCGACATCTGTTTAACGGTTTATAAGACATAGAGGGAACGGTAATAAATCAAAACCTTTATTTATAGTTTTAAGTACACCTCAGACCAGAATTTGTTAGCTACACCGTCATTTAAGCGATAGCTTAACGGCTCAGGCTGAGTTTCTTGGGAAATATTACTACTGAGACAACAACATATGGCAATAATCGCAGGTAATTTAACACTGCTGACAAAATGTGTAACACCGATAATTCGTCGGCTCAGTGAAAATAGGGCGAGCGTCACTAGTCTGTGCTCATTGCTTATTCTGGTTCCAACGTGAACTTCCTGAGCCTTATTTAAAGGCCCAGAAAGGCAACAATACAACCATTACACATTTTAAGAGATATATTAGTGGCTCCTTCTCATAAAACGTGATGTCTACATGCTAAGTGAGGGCATTAGGGAACGTCGAAAACAACCCAGTGTGTGTTTGTCATTTAATTATTCCAAGATACACGGGACAATGTTACACACATTTTGATCTTGGCTTGTTTCACAGACTGGCGGACTCTAAAAACATGCTCAGAGAATGTTTGAAACCGGCTTGCTTTTTTGTTTCGCGATGCCGGCGAAAAATTTGCGGTTACACAATAGCAGGGTTTTCCTGTAATCATGTCGGAATTCTTTTGGTTAACAAAATAACAAAACAGCGCTAGGTGGAAATAATCGAAATTTATAAATTAATACAACTTTTTTGAAAACTATAATAAAAAATTCAGGTTGCAAAGCATTAGTACATGGTGAGTTGCTGTTTTCAACGTAAGTACAATAATTGCATTCATTGTATTAAGGTACCCAAGATACCAACAAACAACGTAAAAACAATATTGAGAAAATTTTCAAAGAACGAATTGTCCCAGAATTTATAGTCCAATGCGGAACTTCACAGACACAATGACACACACAACGTACTTTTGCACAATTAAACCAACGTGTTTAATCGGTTAAATAAACCTAACCGACCACAGATGGTAATTCGAAATCAGTTGCACTCAAAATGTTCTTTTGTACATTATATCTGTATAAACAATGCCAGAAAATAACAAAATCTGTTTTTCTTCTTTTGCCAAGAATTCCTATTCCTACACGTTCAACACCAGTACCACTTCTAGCAAAGTCATTAACTGGTCCGGCGGAGGCAGAGAACAGTCATCGACCTGACAAACAAATTTCGATTTCCTTGTAATAGCGATTTATCATCCCAATCTGAAAATTAATATACAACAACAAAATTTAGAACACTATATAAATACACGCAGTACTTGTCAATAAATGGGTTACTTGCTCTGCGCGGCTAGCTCACTCTCAAAAAACGTCATTCCAAAATGGGCTTAATCTCAAATTTCCTTCCAAATTTGGAGCGAGACACTCACTTGCTCGAAAAGCTACAGTCATGCCTGTCAAGCACTGTAAATGTTCACATTATGAAGGTTATGAGTGGTATAACCAATGGTCATACAACTAGCTCACTGAACCAGGACTTATTTTATCCATTTTTCACCCCAAATATTGTAGTACCTATATTATTACAGTATTGCCATAATAGAAGATGACAACGAGAAGTCCTGAAAGGCGTGTTCACATGTCTTAAACTTTTGCTCAAAATTTTGACCGTGATTTTTAAAGGAAAATTGCGATGCTTCAGAATTTCAGATAAAAATTTGAGCTCAAACTTTTTCAGGCAATAAATCTTGTCGATGATTGGTTAACTGAATATTCTTGAAAAGTTTGAACAGCGTTCACACGTTCAAACTCGCCAAAAAACGGAAAAACGTGCACTAAAATTTTGATCAAAATTTGAGCAAAAAGTTTGACCGTGTGCGCACGCCTTAACACCGCCGTAGGAGTAGCGCAAACGACTCTTTCTGCATAACGGCTTAACAAATAATATATAGAGATAACAATTGTCTGCTTTGCGTTTGCGCAATGCTACGAAGGCATTTGAGTTACATTTTGCTCGAACCCGCGTCTTTGGAATCAAACTGGCTTTCTGGCACACTCTAGATATCTCGTGATGCAGGAAATTTTTTACATTAATAAATTTGTGCGACTACAAAACAGATGTGTCCATTGTAAATACGACTCTGCTCAGTGAAATGTGCTTAGCCTTTGGCTTAGTGCAATGCGACAATTATTGGTGGAGAAAAGTATATATATATGAATAATCAAAAGATCTTCGTTTGCCTATACCTCAAACCTTTTAATACATCAGTAGAGAGTTGTACTAGTGAATGGCCGTCTGGTATATATTTGATCTTTGAAATATAAATTAAAGGTATATAAGTTTTTCAGGGTATGAGCATATCTAGATATCCCATACATACCCAACATTGTTACCCTTATACGGTCAACCACAGCCTTACCGGTGTCAGCTGACTAAGCGTTAAATTCTGGGTTAGTATCATGTTCAACTTACTCTGCGCAGACGTTTTCAGTTTACGTCGCTCCATCGCGTAGATGAGGAACTATCAAACGCGTATATTTATATGAAACGTATTCATAGCATTTGACAATAAGCACTGAATACAAAAGACCAGAAATAATCTCTACATAATGAAACCACCAGTTCTTTTCGACTCAAATATTTTGAGGTGGCCTTAAAAATGATCGTCCCAACAAAAGCGGTTAAAAATATTATAGGTGAATGCAAACGAAGCGAGCATTGCCGCTAAGAAATATTTTGAGGTGGCCTTAAAAATGATCGCCCCAACAAAAACGGTTAAAAATAGTTATAGGTGAATGCAAACGAAGCGAGCATTGCCGCTAAGAAATATTTTGAGGTGGCCTCAAAAATGATCGTCCCAACAAAAGCGGTTAAAAATAGTATAGGTGAATGCAAACGGAGCGAGCATGGCCGCTAGGAAATATTCCGAGCTTGAAATATTATCTTCACTGGTGTTTGTGTGCTACTTAAATGCGTTGTGCGAAAAAGGTGCGATCCTAAAGACCATCTACAGCTTTGAAAATGACACGATACAGCAACAACAGATCTCTGGCTGTAATACAATCGTAATGAACGTGCTTGAAAACCTATATAAAAATATTTTGACGAACTCCGCAATAACAAGCCACAAAAACAAAACGGTGTTCTGTGAGAATAGATCAGCCAACCCTGAAACGCCTCATATTCACCTGGAAGGACACGATGCAGCAACTACTCTGCGGCGGCAATACCATCGCATTCATGGTGCTTGAAAACCAGCGTGGCGATACAACAATGCAACAAAAACAAAAAACATTGCGACAATACTGAATTAAACGCAGCGCAAAATAATGTGCACTCGGAAAAACAAAAATTCGCAGTTTCATTGATTCGTTTAGCTAATATTTTGAACCAAATGTGTAGATAGAACAATACGTGCAATATCTATATATACATATTATATTCAATTATTCGGTATTCCGTGAATTTTACTGTTCGACATGGCTCTAATGTCATAAAAATTCAGAAAGGGCATTGATTTTTTAAATATATAATACTTTGTGGAGCTGTATATTGTCCAGAAGATTTCTTAATTCAAATAAAACAAACTCTACATGCCAGTAACTTCCACTTTTGTCATAAATTATGTATTTCTCCCCGGATGTTTGGACTTTACTAGCAAGTTGGTGTCTTTTGGACAATCCCGCATCTCTGGTTTCCAGTTGGCTCAGACGGTTGTGTGGCACATCATATAAATTCCTCCGATATCCAAAATATCTTAAATTTGAGCTTCATCCTGAATGAACTAGGGTTAAGAATAAATTACAATGGCGCGCCCGATCCTCTATCTCAGTTAAGCCTATTTTAGTAAAAGGCTGTTCACTAAAATAGGCTTAATCGTCGAGCCAGTATGTGCCTATACCGCAAATATTTGTACAAAAACATCTTATCAAAAGGAAAATGCTTATATCTGATTAGAGTTATAGCAATGTAACGCTAAGAATCTTGGATTCAGAGGCTGCCGTCTAAGCCAACAGCCCTGAACCGCTATATATTATTATTATTACTAATATTATTAGCATAATTAATATTATTTTAATAATATAGCAAATTCTTAATATTTTGTTGTTTTGTCTAGTTAGTTGCTGCATGTTGCTTGAATGCCATGGTGTTCTTTTCTTTGTAGAATCTACGGTATTAAATGTCACAGCAGAGGCTGTTTCAGGTTCTCGTATGATATATAAATAGCAGAACTTTCTTGAAAGTTGGTTGTTATTCAGTTTTCTTCATTTCTCGTGGTGGTGTTTTTAATAAATCTCCTGCTCGTAATTATGCTTTACATTGTATAAACAGCCGTGACGTTTGTATATTCGGACATTGCGGCTGATCAGACAGTAGCAGTTGTTTAGCGGCTAGTATTGTCTGTATGGTGGAAGGCTAGCGCGTTTGGACCAGACGGACACGTTAGTTCTTACACCTGCACCCTGCCTTAGGCCACAACGCCAACGTTACAGCAATAAGAGGCAAATTCTAGTATAGGTTTTAAGGTTTAACTAAAGGATTAAAATTTAGGGACGTGGTTTTCTATATCCAGAATATCCGACATATATATCACAAATTTACAACATATATCAATTCATATGCCGGTCGATCACTAGCGCACAGGTACCATAAATAATGTTCTATATATATATATTTATATATTGTATATTTTTTCGGTATATACGTTGGATATGATAGTTTGGTTATCTGAAGACCAGTGCGAATACTTCGTGCTGTTTCAGTTGTTTTCGATGGGTTCCAAGGCCGACGAAGTTTTAGGGTATCGAATTGATCCAGGATTTGGGTTGCACAGGTTTTAGTGTAGAATACGTACATCAATCACAAAGTCTGTTAAAAGGAAATACACAAAATGACCACGTGATGAAACCATGCTCGTTTCGTTACACCCTCGGTTGTGAGATACTAGTTATAAAAGGCCTTCTAAGCCTGGACTGTGAGCAATAAATCGCAGTCTTACATAGGGTGTAATAAATTGTAACATGAGTCATTACGCTTTGCTGGAACTACCGCTAGATGTGCCCACGAAGATGTTTTAAAGTTAAAAGTCGCTTTAATTGAGGTGTCAAGGATCGATCGGATTTAACTTTTCCCCGATTTAAAAAAAAAGTCTATTTAAATGCGCGTGCTCAAAGAAATGTCGTTCTAATTCGGCCGATGCCGAATGACTTTGATCAAAATTAACTTAATTAAATTTATTAAAAAATTAAGTTTGTTTCGAATCGGGCTTGTAGTGAGCTGCCGAAGGTAGTTTCTAGTTTTCATTTTACTCTTGGGTTAAATGGGCTAAATTTGTAATACTTCGAGTATTGTAGAATTTTAATCTATTAAATATATAAATGCCTCGAAGCTTAAACCAAAGCACGTTTTGAAAACACACAAACAACCCGAATTGAAGCGACATGTTTGGAGCCAAATTGATTTGGCTCAAAGTCATTCGGGATCGGATGTTTCAAAACGACATTGAGCTACCACATTTAAATTGACTCGTGTTAAGTTCGGGTTCGACACCCCAAATCAAGACGACTTTTATTTTTAATCATATTCGTGGGTGCATCTTACAGTAGTTTTCGTCATTACATGCTTCACGAAAAGTATTCCCAGGGGCAGTGCCAGAAAATCAACATATATATCTAAACACAATCTTCAATTAAATCCAAAATGTTTAATGTTTCAAATTTAATGTTTTCTATATATATGTGTATGGTAGTGGTGCCTTAAACCGCCTGACCATTCAACACATGTGAAACTTTAAAAATGCTCTTTTGGTGATAGTTGAAATTGCGTTGTAAATAACATATCTCTGTACGCACAACAAATGGAACATATGCTTTTGAACGGAAGCGTCCAAAAGTTACTCTGATTAGTATAAATTTCATATATTGGCTAATTTTGGGTTGCTGAACACGATTACAGTCTGGCAATTATGTTAGTGCTAGGCCCACAACAGGGAATAACCGGAACCGGAACCAGCAACCGGAACTGTTAATTTAAACCGGATCCGGAACCTGGTCTTCGAAATTAATAAATAGTAAAACAAATGATGGAAGAAATGAAGTTATAGTGGCTTTAAAATGCATTAAAAACAACTTTTACATTAAGCTTAATGTATTGCGATGGTATTATTGCCTTTCTGAAGCTTTAAAGAGACTGAGGAAGCTAAGAATCAAAGATCAAATATGTCGGTTTTTGGACATTCAGAGCAAAAAATGTCTTCCACTATACACCATTGCGTATACTGCGTCAAATCGAATGTGCTTACAAAGCTTGGAGCGTAGAATACACACTTTTCGCTCTGTCTCCAGTCGCCTCCCTTTACTACACATACGTTTGTTGCATGTTCTTCTGCAGGAAACTTAAAATTATTGGTTTATATGATTCTAAGAGAAAATAATAGATAGAAGGTAATTTTCTGATCATTGGTCAGAGACACTGTTTAGGATAGCGTTGGACAAACAGTGCCTGTCAGTTTGGTCATAATGATCATAACTTTCTAATCAGAATGCTATAAATGAGACACACTGGGATGCTGCTCGCACAGTTTCAATAAATGCAGTTCATTGCCAAGAAAGCAGTTTCTAGCTGCGTTGCAGATAACGTTAGTTTACTTCAATTTAGACTGATTTACCAAGTTTACAAGCGCACTGGCGGGTGCTTGACGCAATTTATGTTAGCCAAGCATAGCCTAAGTACTTCTGCGTAAGCCATACTCTGTTACCGAGTTGGACCGGTTTAATTCAAACGTATCCCACACACTTCTGTATGTGTAAAATAGCTGCTACAAGCATCGACCTGGCTTTGATTTAACAAACTCCTGCAGGTTATGAAAAATTCCTGCTCAAATTCTGTGCCGTACTTACGTTTCACACGGCAAATTGATTAGTTAATCTTTTCTTTTGCTTGGTTGCATTGGGGCTTGATCATTGTATAATATATATTATATATGTTTGGATTACAGGATGAAGCAAAAAACATGGAAAATTTCAAACAAAATTTTTAAAACCGGGATTCCGGTTCCGGTATGGTTTTTGCCCTTTGCCGGAACAGCAACCGGAACACGACTTTCACCGGAAACCGG